>VZTL01034576.1:19881-31585 GCA_013400535.1 Scopus umbretta | reverse complement strand
CATCTCCGCCGGCATCTGTGCATGGTCCAAAAAAAAGTACAAGCTGCTAAAGCAACTATTCTATCATACAGTTTTCTGTCTACGTTAGTAGCACTCAAAAAAGTTCTGGAGCTCCTGCTCTATGCTCTGTTTCTGGGTATACTACACTGATTAATTTCGGTACCCGGTGAGACAAGAGCAGCGACTGCACAGTCAGCAGTTGGATTGCCCTGCCCTGTTTAGCTGTATAGCTTATATGGGATCACTACTTTCCTCTATTTGGTATAGGTCCAGGGACTGATGCATGCAGAGCTAGTGACTTCCAAGTGACTGTTTCTGATGAGAACATGACAAAATGAGCAATGATGGAGTATCAGGTTTTTTAGCCACTATTTAAAACCTATGCAGCCCACGAGCTATATAGAAATGAGCATTTAAAAAGAAAAGTTACTACAGTTTAGCAGCTAAAGTAACATGTGGGACACAATGTAACACTTCATGTAACAGTCCTGTCAAATATCTGACTGAATAGTCACAACCGTTAATGCCATCATTTTACCACTTGCTTTTAGAACAATACCACACTAACTTGTCCGATCTACTCTGGCCTACAAAGAGCTCCTGCAGCACAAGCTCCTGAGACATCTATCAATACAGGATGCTCTGCAATGTTTATGCTTCTCTTACTGGTAGGAAAGCACAGGAATCAACATTTAACTGTCAATCACCACATTCAAGGAACGCATAGGTTTATTGCTGCAAACGAGGTAAATCTCACCCACTCCAATAAGCAGGATCAGAAAAATCCAACTCACTGAGGTATAAAAAAAGACAAGGTTCTGCATTGTCCAGGTTTAAGTACTGTGGGCTTCTCTCTATTATTCTACAGTTAACACCAGTTCTTTCCTAAACTCTGCCTGTCTCTTCCCGCAAATACCATATCAGAACTTATCCATAAGATCACTGTCACGGCTTCCTAAAAAACCTGTTTGTTTGTTTTAATAAAGTATTTTTAATTAATCTTGTTTTAATGACAAGAAAAGTTGCAAGCTGTGTCTACTAGCGGTCAGATATGTCTGCATTGTAAGCTGACTAGAAACCATATTCTGGTGTTACCATGGCACTGAGCCACAGCTAATATACTCTGTCTTGATATTACACTAATATCCATACCTCCAAAGGCAGATATCTTCTCAGTTTCTCCAAGCTCGGGCAGCAGGAGATAACATCTGCTTAAAATCACACAGATGTGCCCCAATGCATATTTAGCTCAGTACTGAAGAAGAATAAAATAGCACCTTTGTACCTCCAAGCAGCACACCCAAGTACGTTATGGAAAAATATACCTGTATGACTAGTGTCTCTCCCTGAACCCAATTTGTCTATTACATTCCTTTGTCTAAATACACAGCCTTGAGGCAAAACCAATCTCTTCTACACCTCCATGAAACCAATCTCAACAGAACTCTGTATCTAGATGGGGCCTTCTGAGATTAGTATAACTTCAGTAAAAATTACAGACTCCAAAAGAGTTGAAGAAAAAAATCTGTGCCTTTGCATATGTGAACTGTAACACTGGTTTGAATACTATGAATGTATATTTCCTACCAAACAACCTACTATAAAAGGCAGTTATGTTTTGGGTTTTTTTTTACTCCTAGCTGTTTGATATCACACACATGCATACCCACCCATTCCTCTAGTATTTCAATGCTCCCCAAATAGTAAAAAAAGAATCTTCTCCACGACCTATTCAACAAGACAACACTGTTAGCCATAATTTCCAGATACAGAAACAGGACATATAGAAGTCTAGGTCCAAACTGCCCCAAATACTCTTTAGTTCCATACACCTGATGTAAGTCTTAAGGTTCAATTTTTCAGAACACTCAGGACTCTTAACAGTAAACAGCTTAGTTTCACATGATTTTAGCTGTACTGGTGATGTCAGAACACCAGCAAATTTGTCTACACGTGTCTCACAAATCTTAAAAAATGAATGGCCATCTGTGAACCCCTGACCTATATTACCTACCCAGCACAAAACAGTCATTTAGTATCCAAAACGGGCAGAAACTAGTCCTCCAAGGCAGCATTCAACTTCCCTAAGCCGAGACCATTCTTTGTCTTCCTGCATTCCTCTGCGCCCGTTCTACATTCTACTGCAGACAACTCCTACTGATAAACCCCCAAACACTTTACAACTGTGCAGGGAACAGTTTCTCTGGGGAGAAAGCCTTTTAAGAACAGAATTGAAGAGCACCACAATGGATAAATAATGGTCACACCGACAGCCTAAAATAAGAAATGTCCTAACATTTTAGCCCTTTAGCCTTAAAATAGCTGTATTGGAACAGTCTAATTTTTATACTTAACCATGCCCAAAATACAGGAATTCTACTGCAGACTCAGTATGACTGTGCACTGAGTTGTCAGCAGGTTGATTTCTGCACCCGCCAAACAGACCTCACATGTATGAATAAACAGAATCAATACCAAACCAGCATGCACTGAGGGGAAGTGACATTCTTTGCCTGTTGTTCTCTCTGCTATTTGCTGATCGCAGAGGAAAGAGGCGGCTTAGGAAGTATGCTCTCTACTGGTTTTGGACCCCCCTACCCTCCCCTGACCAGGGGACCCTTCCAGATCACTCAACATCCATCTCCACATTTCCCTGTGCCTAGACCCTCCTAATGGCTTTGTAACTTCCTTTACCCTCTGACACTTGCAAACAGAAGCCACTTGCAATTCTCACTCCTCTGCAGAGCAGTCACCTCTTTTTTCTCCTTCCTGATGTCTGTGCCTCTCATGGTCAAAGCAGAGCTAATCTCCTTTTTAATACTTGTATCGGAGTCCACATTGGAATTCAAGGAGAAACAATGACAGGGAAAGTTCTACTCAACTACTTGGCTGCAGATGCTGTCTTTGGAAAATGTCACTGCCAAACTCTCACCAGCCTCTTCTAAGAACATACATAAACTTACCTTTTTTTTTTTTTTTTCCAAAGGCTTTTACTTAGATCAAGCAGTGTTCTATTTTCACAAGAACAGGAAAAAACACATTCATAATACTAGGGCAATAATTAAGCCAAATTTGAAGTCCTGGCTTAATTAAAAGGTTACAAAAAATTGTTTCACTGGGCAAAATGACAACTTTTCCCTAATCTTGTTCTTGGATTATTTAATAATTGACAATTTGATAAGCAATTCAAGGCAAAGTCTATGGTAACTTAACTATGGTAAGTACAAGCAATACTTGTGGTTAGGCTTTCCACTATCTACGTACATATTCAATATTGGCATAAAGTCAAATGGATCAACTGAAATTTAAGATATGGCAGTTTTCATCAGCTAAGGCTAAAGTTTTAAATTATTTGTATTTTTATGAATGCTACCTTGGATTCATAAGACCCAAGACACTTCCTTTGAAAACATACAGTAAAAATGACGTGGTAAGCAGCTACCATCACTGGTAGGAAATATAGGAAATTTCTTTTCAGTCAGCACATTACCTGTCAATGTTATCGCATATTAACCCCCCCAAAAAAGATGGAAACTGGAAATCCAAAGGCACAATGTTTGGCAGATCTTTGCAAATATTCTTTATACATCAAAGATGCTTGAGAAATCTAGGAATAGGACAGCTAGATGGGGGAAGCGTGGAGGGTTCTCCACTGCCAAGAAAGAAGTCAGATGCAGAGTCTGCACCTAATAGTCCAGACCAGAGAACATCAAACTTGCTGCAGCAACTCATGTCCATGTGACTTAAACCCACTTCTAGTGCAGCAGCCTTGTAAGTATCCAAGAAAGGAAGACCAGAGATTACCTTAAATAAATATTAAAGAACTGCTCTCTTAATGTACACTGTTCTATTCATGCTGTTCTTCTGTCAATATAATTATACACATATTAGCAAGACCTCTAGGTGCCAGAATGAATTCCATGAGAATGTTTTTCATCAGAAAATTCCACCTCTCACTTCTCAGTCCTGATCACCAAGTCAAACCTGGAAATGAAGATTCATATATCTTCTAGACATGAAAAATGATAGACTTACTGGAGATACTGCCTCTGCTGCATGATGACACTCCAGCTAAAGCCTTCAGTGTTGTGGTGGTAATGACCGGTTTTCTTTCTGCCCATGATGGAGCACTACCTCACAATTTCTCTCTATATTAATATCCCCTTTGTTTTACAGGTGATAACGACACTTGTCCCCCAAATTAGCTATTTGATGGCCATAATTACAATAAGCTCAAAGCAACTATTCCCAACTTGTCCTAAATCTACAGCTAACTGAACAGCAGCGCTGATCTAATGGACCAGTTGTACCAAAAAAGGGAAGCACCACTCCGGAGCTGGTTGATCCATCTGTAAGTCCATTTAACACACTAGCTTAGCAGCAAACTTGTTTTTATTAGTTTCTTGCTGGGTTGGTTAAACTTTATTTGGGGGTTCAATGACTGCCAGGGCTCAGACAGCATAAGAAATAGTAGCAGCACTTCCCTCATTCAACAGCAGTGCCTACAGATGTCTTCTGAAACTGCACCCTTAGTTCAAGGTTTGCTGCCATTGTTTGAGACTTGAAGAAGGGCTTGTTGGCCCAATAGTTTGTGTGCTTTTCCCTATTGTATTGGTTCATGTAATAAGAGCTATTACACCTTGAGAAGCCAGATGTTATAGAAAAGCTCCTCTGTTACAAGTTTGTCACTGGTTTCATCCAGCTTCACATTGAATTCACTGGAAAAGCTCCCCTGCAATTAATGGAAATTTTGAATTGGAGACTAAGCCCATGTAAATTTACATTCTAAATTTTCAGCAATGAATACATGAAAGTTACACATCAATGGCAGATTTTAAACACTTGTCTGTGTGAGGCACCAACTGTCACCAAGGACATTATTTCAAATAAATCCATTTGCATTCTGTGATCACTGTCCGTACAAAACACTTGCAAATTTTGGTAAATATGTACTTGGGATGAAAGCACAAAAATTTATTTTATCTATGATATATCAAAAGAGTTAAGATGGAAAGCTGAAAAATGTTGGTTTGATTAAGCAGCTCTTCAAAATCACTTTGTATGCAGGGAAATTCTACAGCCAGAATCAACCAAGAGTACTTAGTCAAAATATCATTTATATCATATAAAGGATCTTTTGTCTCTGCAGCTAGTACTGATGATTCTTCAAAAAAGTAAATAACAATTTTATAAAACCATGAAAGAAAGAAACATCTTTAACTTCATTCAATCCACACATTGGCTATTTAAGAGCTGATCTTCCATCTGAAAAAAGAACTGTGTTTTCATTATGAAATTAATCAAGAGCCTGGTTTCCATTCTTCTTCTTGAGGGAGGAAAAAAATATATTGCGCTTGCTTTAATAAGTGGTGATGCTTCTCTAAGAATCACCCAAGACTTTTCTCTCAAGATCAACTACTTTTTTGTGGCAGAGAGAATTTATCTGTGTGTCAGATCTGATCGGTAGTAACTAGCACTGAAATCTATCTTCAGAATATTTAATTTTTGGATATTGTTACTTTAATGTGCTTTGTTAGTACACAAAGATTTTAATAGATGTAACACAATGCAAAAATCATCTGAAAAATTCTATCTAAGAAACTTATGTACACAGATAATCCCAGCACATTTTACATCCCAAAGAAAAGTGATAATTTCTCTTTCAAGGACTCTGAGAATATACTGGAATAATCTAATAAGCAGGCTTTCCAATCCAAATTATATTAATAAGATGATAATATTTTACCAGTAACATTAAAAAGAAGAAGCAGAAGTAGGAAGTACAATGTGATGTCTTCTGCTATTGAAAGGAACTCCAGTGCTTTTTCTTTCTTTTACATAGAGCTTCAGATTCAGGAAATTAATATCTTGTTATAGGTCATGTCATCAGTTTTACATTGTGTTATTACGTCAGCAACTGCTAAGGAGACTCAGTGTTAAGTCTTGGAGAGCTGCTTTTATCAATCAAGCCCTGCTATTGATCAAGACCAGTAAGCACTATCACTGTACTGACAAAGTTAAAATAGGAATTATGACCATACAAGTAATTTCAATCTGCAGGTACTTCTTGTCTGCCTCACAAATTCACAGACTATGAAAAATGCAGCGCTTAGGAGAATGCCAAGACTGGAAATTGAGACTGTTTCCTAACAGGAACTTTTTCATGGGTTAGGATGCTCAGTGAAAGCTACAAAACAACTGGGGCAGAATACACATTACAGACTATGTTCTTGTCTTATAGTAGGGGTTTTCTTTAAAAGCTCTTATTTACATCAATTATCCCCATTTTGAAATGACTGAAAACAAAAATGAAATGTCTATAGGCACAAGAAAGCATAAGAGTTAATTCAAGTGTGTTTTCATACACCCACGCTATCTGTATGAATACATACTAAAATACTTTGATATCTTATATGATGGTAGAAACTCTTTTAAAAAATCTAAATGTTAATACAAATTAAAATGTTCCAATTTATAGTTCTGAAGAGAAATCTCAGATATTCTACTTCTGCAAATTAATTTGTCAGCTGCAGCCACTGGGAAATATATGTTACTGTCTCATAGAAAGTCTTACAATCATCTCTATGATCATACACGATTAGTTCACAGTTGTTGCAAACTGAGTTGGGTATTTTCTTGTTTTGTTTGGTAAAATGGAAGTCATTAGTACTGACTGAAACTGCTACAGAACAATTATATTAGTCCTGAAAAAGTAAACCATGAACATTAACACTTTTAAAGACCACCGCAAAGAGAAATTAATATAAATGTACCAGGCAACACCACATTGAAAATGCATATATTTTCTATACTCTGATACAATGCCAATGTGAAATCACCCTTGTAATTACAAGGTGAAGATAAATTGCCTCTCTGTCATCAAGCTGTAACCACAGCATTTGGTTCCTCATGGAAGAAGTCAATTGTAGCGATTTCATCTGTCTATATACTCGGTGTAAGCAGTCTCTAACTCCACCTCTCTGTGCAGGGAACCAGGATAGCTCAGGTACAAAAAGAACTGTGTGATTCCAAGTCCACAACCGAGCGAACCTCTACTCAGGGTACCACAGGGTGTTTTGGCTACACAAGAAAATAACAAATACTTTTTTTAAGAAGGACCAGAAGATACTATGAAAATTACAACCAATCTGTCCCTTACAGAAGTTCATCACATTTGAGAATTCCTGTGAGATTTTTCCTGCTGAACTATGTTAACACAAAACTGAAGTCTTATTTTCTTAGGCCTTAATTTTGCTCTTGGTGGTATTCAAGGTCTCCCTCACTGGAGCTTCACATGAGTCACAAAAATGTGAATTCAGATTTGTTATTCTCTTTCATTTGTACTGTTGTCTATTCGGAGTCATATTTTACTTATAGTGTTGGTACTTGGACAAATCTTCTATTAAAACTGCAGAATTGTTTTGTTTTTTCTTTGCACTAGGATAGAAACACAGTAAATATTTAGGCAAAAACATCTAAAATGAAAGCTATTATTTATTACTTATTTCCATAGAGACCAGAGGCCAAATCAGCCAGGGTACTGAATTGCTGCAAATTTTACAAAGACAGAATGAATGACAAAGTGTTCCCCAAGAGCTTGTAATACAAAACCTAAGCCGTAACAGGTGAACTAAACAAGTGTGCAGGGTGGAGCATAGAAGATGGGAATAATAAACTGGTTGCAAGCAGTTCTATGGCAATTACAAACTACGACCCTCCCTGCTGGTATCAGACTGTAGCCACTGATTCAGCTGTCTGCTATCCATAAGCACAGAGCCACAGATTTTTCTGAGGAAGCAGATAACTGCCAGAAAGTTGCCAGAAACAATCTATCTTTGTCAGAAAAATAGTTTTAGTAATGCTGCCATCAATAATATGCATAGAATGAATCATACCCATGAATCAGGAAAAAAAATGCAGCTTCACCATTTAGGTCCCAACACTATTTCTTGGATCATCTCCATTAGCGCTTTAGTGTGTAGGAAGGGTTCGTTTTGAAAAGAATTTGCTTGCAGTAGAGTGGTATGACTACAGAGTGGTTTTCCTCCTTGTGGAAGAACCAATACTGAAGATGTGCACAAGGGGTCACCGAAGGCACCCCATTTGCAGTGTGGATACCTGGCTCTTCAGCAGTCATTGCTCAATGCCCATGTGGTCCACTCCTTAAAACAACTAGTGCAAAGTCAACTGCCAGTGAAGGTTCAACGTGGGAGAGCAGTTCTCGAACTGTAACAGACTGCAACAACTTAAAGCCTGGTGCCTCCCTCTTGGCAGTGCATCACCCAGTAATGGAACAGCATCTTAAGGAAGTGAAGATCCTCCCAATAACCTCTACTCTCATCCTTAACCTCTTCTGAGAAAGTAAGTCTTCTCATCTTTCCCTAGCTAGGTCTTTTATGAAACTAGGATTATTATGTCAAATTAGCAGCCTATTTTTTTTAATTTCAGCCAAACCTCAAAATACATATAAAGCAATGACAAACAAAGGAAGAAAATTATTCCATAACAGGAAAGAGATGTCCAATGCACAGTAGCAAATGAACAGTTCGACCAGATGTTAGAAAAACTGCTGAGACATGCATGAATTCAACTATTAATAATGGGATAAATGGTTTCAGCTTTAGGTAACCAGTCAAAGTTACTTGTTTCACATGTAAGAGCTAATAGTGACAGCTGTTGAGATCATAGTGCTCAAGTAACACTACATATCTTTCATTCCAGAAGTGTCCTACACTTGGCAGTGGACAAATTTTATTTCATAAGCAATAATTAAGACAGAGACAGTAACACTGATATTTCCCACATGCACACATGCAGCTAGATGTACACAGTCTTGTCATAGCATGGTGGAGCTTGCTGCCAGTGCTACACCTGCTCTGCTCATTATGGGCTTCAGTCTCAAAGTCTGTCAAGCTGTTACTTTTCATGGCACTACATTTACTGGAAAAACATAAAGAGAAAAACACAATAATCAGGGAAACAAGCTTCACTGTAGAAAATGTCTAAGGCACTCTCCACCAACATTCAAGGACAGATTAGCTACAACTCTAATATACAAAGCGCTACAAAGTGATACACCTTCGTTTAGTATCAACTTTTTCTAACTATTTTCTTACTATTTTAAATATTGGGAGTAGTAATAGAAATTAAATTTCTTCCCAGAGAACTGCAACAAATGTTTTTAATTGAGAATTTGGGGAGCAAACATCCCCCAGGCCAATGTGCACTTGGTGCAAAGTCTTCAATAGTTGAAGAAAGGATTTTCTCTTTCAACACCAGCATGTCTTTCTACAGAAATAGTTCAAAACTTTGCTTGGGCCTGCCGCATCTGTCTAGAAGGGGTCTTTAAAGCAAAAACTGCAAAAAGGAGAGATTTTTTTTTTTTTTTTTTAATTCTATTGGGATGTTAACCATTCATTTCCAGCTGAGATAGCTGGAAGGACACATGAAGGTGCTGTTGGCACCAGTCTTTCAGAGCACAGAATCTGCAAAGCAGGTGGTAACTTGAACTATTTTTTGAGCAAAGCACTATTCATTTTAAATAAACATTATAACTTCATCTCCTTTTTTGTTTTCTTTTTGACAAAAGGAAGTGTAAAATTTGATATATATTCATAAACTTATCATGCTAAGAACAAAGCCTATGGATCCCAGCATAGCAAAAAACAAGATACAAAGTTCAGGTGCTCCACTTTTATCTGCATTGCCCTCCGCTGTTCTCAAAAGTTCTCCTGTGCATCCTACAGTAATCTGCTTATCAATCCTAAAAATGGAGCTGCACAGAAGCAACCTTAAACCAATCCATTTTATCTCACTTTATTTTGCACATTCTGCAGGCTTCAAAGTAAAACCTAGAATTTTTCACCTCTACTTTGAAGCCTAGAGCGCACATAGAGCAGGGGAAAACAGCTGGAGCACAGTGGCGAGTCCACTTTCAGCATTATTTGCTCTACTGCTTTCAGCTGAGGTCTGGGCACCTAGAATGCCATACGCACTGTATGTTCCTATCTTTTTTGTAAGGAAATGAAATAAAAAAGGGTGAATGCTATTTGACTGTTGATTTAAACGCACAAATGCAATAGTATTTTTCCCTGTTTGTTAGCTTGACCACCCAATATACCTAACTTAAGAGAATCTCTACTACAAACAGTGTGTTCACAGTTGCCTGCAGTCTTACCTTGGTTAACTTCAGAATCTGCTGCTAGTGAGGTGCTAAAAGCTGCACAATGAACCCTGAAGTAACACAGTTTTCCCACACTTAGCTGCTCAAATCCTGTAGTTAATGCTATAAAATTGTTTTTGAAGTGCCTGTGCACTCAGTTCTGGACAAACAAAAATGGCAGCATGCCTTTTCTCCACAACAGTAACAAATACCCAAACCAACCCTTTCCATGACTGATTTATTCCTCCATTCCTGTTTGGAGAATGACTAGAGGTACCAAACACGGGCAGCAAGATAAAGGATACCCGATGCCAAAGGAGATAGAGTGGTTTACCAGTAAGATATACAAAGATCTTCACATACTTTTATACCGTAAAACCAAGTGATTGCATGTGTAAAGCCTGCCTGTTCTAAACAGTGACTTCATTTCTCGACAGTGGCAGGTACGCTGAGCAAAAAAGAGGAATTAATATCTTAAACTTCATAGTTCTGTCCTGTACAGGGAGAGACGGACGTGTCAAGAAAACGTGGAGGATGGAAATTCCACTTTGGAACCAAGTCGGAGTTGAAAGAAAAACTATATATAGCACCCAGCCTCAAACCCATTTGCAAACAGCAACAGGCAAGAAGATCAGGAACAGAAGTCCATCTAGGTACAACTAAGGTATTTATTTAATAAACTGGCTTAATTTGTTTTCCAAACATGTACTTATATATTTTTACTCTAACAGAGTTTTGCTTAACAAAAGTAAGCAAAACAAATTGCAGATTAAAAGCATCTGGGATCTGTCTCTGGCTTCAGGGTATGGACATAATGCAATACCATTTAAGGGGGGGTGGGAGTGTTAAATTTTATTTTAAATTAATGCACTTTGGATAGCACGGTTACTTAAATCTTACCATTAACATCACCCTTTGGATAATTTGGCTAAAATAAAGGGTAGCAAGTTGCTACAGAAAGAGGTTGCCATTCAACCACTGAGCCAGAAAAACTGCAATTGAGTGTTGCAAAACTTTCACAGTTTACAGACTAGCCCCAGGAAACCTGGTGGGTTTCTGAGCACTGTCTACACTTCTCACATCCCACTGCGTATCCGCCACTGACACTAACCTTTCACTGTCTGAAGCAACAACCGTGCTCCTCACGGTTGCGTGCGTGTGTGTGTGTGTGTGTATGAGAGATGATTCACTTGCTTTTATTCCATGGAACTGATGATTCATTCAAGCGTCTCCAGATCACGTTAATATACTAAACATGACATAAAGGCAGCAAAAATCAAGTTCTTAAACTTTGTTATGCTCCGACGTTCGTTTTTTTGAGAGAGAGAAGAGAAGAGAAGAGAAGAGAAGAGAAGAGAAGAGAAGAGAAGAGAAGAGAAGAGAAGAGAAGAGAAGAGAAGAGAAGAGAAGAGATCGAACATGCGGCCAGGAACCAGCACGGGCTACGTTTCCGCTGGAAGGCGAGGTTTGGGAAACACACCCAGCCCACGTGCGCAGCGGGCTGCGAGGTGCGCCCCCCGCCGTGCCCGCGCCGCCCGCTCC
>VZTL01034576.1:0-19186 GCA_013400535.1 Scopus umbretta | reverse complement strand
GTGCGCGCCCCTGGGCGGGAGGAGGCCTTACTGCCGCCGCTCCCGGCCGCCCTGACGGATGGGCGGGAAGGGCCTCGCCTCGGGGCTGCTCTCCTCGCTGTTCGGGTGGCTTGGCTCTCTCCGGCTGCTGCCCGAGGGACCGGCCCCCGCCATGTAACGGGAGCGGCCGGGAGCGCCGCGGCCCCGTTCCCGCCCCTCTCCCGGCAGGTGCGTCCCCGTCCTGCGAGCTCGGCTCGTGTCAAGAGCACAACGTTACCAGTCAGTGGGGAAAACGACCCTGTCTTCTCCTGCTCTTAGCACATGTGATCAGGAGAACTTCGAAGTTGGGGCGGTACGCGGGCACGGCGTGTCGGGCGCGGAGCATGCCTCTTCAAGCAGCGAGGCTTACTGTTCCCTGAACAACCGCTGCGCAGGACTACGCTGTTACTCTTGTTTGTGTAGGCAAAAGGCCGCTGCGGCAATGGGTGTTTTCTCCTTAGTTTATTTCTGCTGTGCGGATTGTGACTCATATCTTATCCTTGGTAATTTCCAGTGGAAGAAATAATTTTAACCAAGGAATTAATGAGAACGTAACAAGATTGTATGACATTACTCATGTATTCATTAATTCTCATTAAGCAACTCCTCACCATTCCTTTTACTCCCATCTCCCAGTCAACAATGACAATAAATGTAATATCAAAATATATGCCACAAGAGGTCTTTGCAATAGGAATCCCCAATTTGCACTCTCAGTGGGCACCACAGAAATTTCCCTGACTAATCTTTAGATGAGTAAGCTGCTCAGTCAACTTTTCCTGAGATTTTGATAGTAAAGCACTCAACTTCTCCATGCTGGTAACAGAATTAGTACTCCCTGTAACCTGCTTCGTGTTGCCCCTTGCTAGAACCATTTCCCTGCAAGCCAGTAGAGCAGCTGGCCAGCAGTCAGGGCTCCTGATGGTAACTTACAGCTGAGGATTCACCTGCAAGCTAACACCTTCCACAGGTGCAACTTTATTCTTGGATGGAAAGCAGGAGAGTGGTTTTGAAGGGTTCACTTTAATCTATCCATGATGCTTTCCAAATAGCACTGCATTAAAAAAAAACCCACTATCTAGGGAAGAGTTCTCTTCTGCCTCCTTACATCTTTTTCCCTTTTAGCCTTCAGGCCTCCCTGGGTGCACTTACCAGGATACCCGAGTTTAAGGTGCTTTAGTGTCATCTGACCAGGTCGCAGCATCACATTTAGACGTCAGTGTGCACTGTCACTAAGTGGATATTCTGAGGCTTTGCTGGTCAGACTAGTGTTCATCTTAACTGTCAGGTCAGCTGTTGGTTATAATTGGATTTGTGATAATCAGGCAGATTTATGGTATCAGAACAGTGCATTCAACTCCTTTGAGTTTATACTCAATGGGGATCACACAATGCACAGAATATTTTTAGGGATTAAAAGAAAATTCACTGAAAATAAACTGGGCTGTCTATACTTCATGCTATTGCATCAGGCTCACTAAAAAACTCAGACATCTCTGAATTTTTTTACCTGGGTCCTATTCTTAAAGGCTTTGGGGGATTTTGTTTGGTTTTGTTTTGGGAGGGTCGAGGGGGAGAGGGGTAAGTAAAACTGACTATAAGCTTTCATTTGCAGAAAACAGAGAAATTCTGGATCATGAAAGACCAGTTCCAGAGAGAGACAATGGTTCTCACTGGGGTCTTTGTTTATCTGAAAAAAGGGCAGAAAAAGAACAAATTCTTTCCTAGTCCTTCCTGCACATGAAAGTACTTGAGCACTCAGTGATTTTACTAGGAAATAAATCCTGCATTAGAACTCCTGAGAGCTCCTCTGTTTCTGGGAGGCATGATAGTACCAAATTGTAACACCTGGAGAGGGGACTGTCAGTGAGGAACAACTGATACCTACACTGGAGTCATGGTAGAGACCATACCAGAAGATAAAGATATTCAAGGTATTGTAACAGAAGTACAAAATGTAGCTACCATTGATGATGTAGACATGGTAGGACAGAGCTCAGAGCAGATTAGCTTTCTTTACTAAGACAGCAAGGCATACAGTAAAACCAATGCAAAACACGATTCAGTATTAAGTTGGTTATCTCAACAAATGTCCTCTGTCTACCTAAATGATGGATCTGGGTTCCCCCTTTCAAGGTTCTCTTCACAGCCAAGAGGGCCACAGATTTAAATATAAATACATATATATAATACATAATTGTAAATTTAGATGAAAGCTTATCTTTTCACATGTTTGCTTGGCTCCTAGGAGACACCAGATAGCAAGAGACTAATAATCACAGAACAAGAGTTGGCACCACTTGCTCTGTGTGGTGCGGTGTAAGACATAACGGGCTAAATCCATTAAGTGGCTGTGAAAACCTAAACTACAGATTCCAGTTTTATTTTATATCTTAGATGATACTGAATTTTTAGTGTAAATAGCTTTTACAGCTTCACAGTAGACTTCGTGTACAGCAGAAGAGGGTTTATCTGGTTCAAGACTCAGTTTTCTAATTATATTTCTTTCACTTCCTCTGCCGATTTTACTTCTAGTAGAGTGAGGAGCCTTAAAACTACTCCCTGGGGCTCTCTTCTCAATCCCCAGCTTTTTAACATGTAGGTGTTTCCTCAAGATGATGGCTTTTATAAGTTGTCAGTTAGTTGTGATTAGAGCAACAGCCACATCTGGATCGCCTGGATCTGATGTTGTATCTTTGGAGAAGCAGCATGAACGTGGCTCTCAACTGTAAAATATGTGGTTGAGAAATATTTTTTAAAACTAAAAAAAGGCAAAATCAAAGTGTTTAACTTTGTCTCAGCAGTTGCTACATTTAGGGTTGTAAGTTAACTTACAGGTCATTCGTAGCTGCCTGTCAAATAAGCCCACATAATTTTCACTGAAGGACAAGCCATAACCTTTTGGTATATGTTTATCTTTCAGATCCCTGGCTCTCGGTTTCTGACTTAATAGATGCAAGTCTCAGTGGGTGCCCTCCCTACCTCCTCAGGAATATTGCCAGGGTACGTTTTTACATTCCCAAAGCTTACACAGGAATTGCAATTCATGGCTTTAAAATATCTAGCATTAATTATGCAGCTTGCTTATAAGCTAGGACTTCTTGCCAGAGTGAGTGATGAATCCCTCTCTCTCCCTTTCATCCAGAATTTGACTACTAAGCTATCTTGTGTAGCAGAGTACTAGGGCACTTCACGACTACTTCCATTTGAAAAGAGAGCATCACCACTCCTAACTCCCTATTTAGAGCCATTATGCTATCTTAAATACTATTTTACACTGATTTTGCATTTCAGGCATTTCAGTTTAATTCATTGTATATGTTACTGTGTCATACGCAATAGGCTCTCCAAACAAGGTTGTCAATTGTTTACTGGCCAGTTATAGGTACCCTTGGGTTTTCGTTTTAGTGAGCACAGCTTAGTGGTACTCTGATTCCAGAGCATCTCATAGCAACAGCGAGACTAAATTATGAATTCTGCTTTTTGATAGATATTTCCAACTTGAGCATTGTTTTATTTCTATTGTATAGACACTGAAACACACTGTGGTGGGTTGACCATGGCTGGATGCCAGGTGCCCACCAAAGCTGCTCTATCACTCCCCCTCATCAGCTGGACAGGGAAGAGAGAATATAACAAAAAGCTCATGGGTCAAGATAAGGACAGGGGGAGGTCATTCACCAATTACTGTCACAGGCAAAATAGACTCGACTTGGGGAAATTAGTTTATTTTATTGCCAATCAAATCAGAGTAAGATAATGAGAAAATAAAAACTAAATCTTAAAACACCTTCCCCCCACCACTCCCTTCTTCCTGGGCTCAACTTCACTCCCGATTTCTCTATCTCCTCCCACCCAGCAGCACAGGGGTCAGGGAATGGGAGTTGTGGTCAGTTCATCACACGTCACTGCTGCTCTTTCCTCCCTCCTTGGAGGTGGGCTCCTGGCAGTCTTCCCCTGACTCCAGCATGGGGTCCCTCCCACGGGAGACAGTCCTCCATTAATTTCTCCAATGTGAATCCTTCCCATGGGCTGCAGTTCTTCACAGGCTGCTCCAATGTGGGTCCCTTCCATGGGGTGCAGTCCTTCAGGAGCAGACTGCTCCAGCGTGGGTCCCCCATGGGGTCACAAGTCCTGCCAGCAAGCCTGCTCCAGTGTGGGCCCCTCTTCACACGGCCACAGGTCCTGCCAGGAGCCTGCTCCAGTGTGGGCTTCCCACAGGGTCACAACTCCTTTGGTCACATCCACCTGCTCTGGCATGGGGTCATCCACAGGCTGCAGGTAGATATCTGCTCCACTGTTAACCTCCATGGGCTGCAAGGGGACAGCCTGCCTCACCATGGTCTTCCCCATGGGCTGCAGGGGAATCTCTGCTCCAGTGCCTGGAGCACCTCTTCCCCATCCTTCTTCACTGACCTTGGTGTCTGCAGAGTCATTCCTCTCATATGTTCTCACTCCTCTCTCCGGCTCCGATTGCTGTTGCTGAGCAGCTTTCCCCCCCCTCCCCTTCTTAAATATGTTACCTCAGAGGCACTGCCACTGTCACTGATGGGCTCAGCCTTGGCCAGCAGTGGGTCCATCTTGGAGCCAGCTGGCATTGGCTCTATCGGACACAGAGGAAGCTTCTAGCAGCTTCTCACAGAAGCCACCCCTGTAGCCCCACTGCTACCAAAATCTTGCCATGCAAACTCAGTACACTAACATATGAATTATGCAGCAGAAATCAAGTCCTCTCTTGCCTTTAGACTAGACTGAGAGAGTTTTCACTCTGTTGCAGAGGGGAAGAGGTCTAAAACACCTGCTCAGCCTGGCTTCAGCTTCAGCTCCAGCAGGAGGAGGAGTTGGCAGATGATCTCTTTATCTTCTGTCAGCTGTAATAGCTGCCTAATTACAAAGTTGGTACAGAGCCTACCCCAAGAAAATGTAAGAATTTACTTTCTCCTCAGGACAAAGCTGTTGAGATCAGTGGGTAAACAGCATGATTAATACCATTTATTGGTGCATTATAAATATATAAATAAATGACAGACATCATCTAACTACCAGCCAGCATCTGATACTAGAGACAAACAACTCCAGTGTTGGAGCAGATCATAAGCACAGCTATAGCAACATCAGGGCTAGGCCCTCAACTGGGCATTCAGCACTCCTGCAAAGGCAGCAGTCTCCACAGACCTGCTGTAACGCTTTGAGGCAACTCATAGCTCATGTCCAATCACACTGTTCCAGAAACCTTCTCTACTTCCTTCCATTTCACAATTGTATTTTTTTTTTAAACTAAACCATGCTCTATAGCTTAGTATTATCGTGAAGCATTTTAGTTTTAATGTCAGAGAAAGGTGTTCCCCAGCAGTAGTTTGAATTTCATAATTTTATGCAATACAAACTAAGGTATAATTACATTATATAAAAGCCTATTACAACATGTCATTTTGTGGGTGGGAGAAAATACCTGTGAGTGACTATGGGCAATCTCCCTCCAAAACAGAGAAGGGTACAGACAGGTTGTCTCCTAGTAATGAGCTGTATTGTTTCACATTGGGGAGTTCTGCTCATAGAGAATTGCAAGAGTAGATTTTAATATACTAAAAAATTAACATTCTGTTTGAGCGGGTTGGCAGGACAGGACCAATACCTGTGCTCAGTAATCACGGCAGCTGTTTCTGAGAAAGTCTCCCTTCTGTCAGTGAGGAGACAATCCCTTATCAAGAGATTCAAAGCATAATTACTGAATGGAGTCAAACCTTTAGAAGCCCAGAGACCATGCCAGACAGTCACTTTTACGCTGCTGAATGGAATGAATGAAGGAAAGGAGGATGGCAGAGCAAAGTCTCCAGGAACACTTTTTCTCTTCATTTACAGATGGGGATGTAACTGATCTGCACTTCCCTTCTGTAGCTTGTAGTGTGCAAAACAGCTCACAAGTGAATTGAGAGAAGTAGCTACTCAGGAGAAGGAGGTGAAGCTAGATACCTAAATTCAGATCATGGGCATACCCTACGCCATGCAAACATTTTTGGATTATCCTACAGAAAAATATTTCCTGCATTGAGTCTTTCTTTTCTTTTGATGATCTTGATTTGAGCCAATGTTGAAGTGGAAAAAAAGTAGGGGACTAGACTTTGTTTTTTTAAAGATCCCTAGAAATCAGGTTTTTTAATTTTCTAGAGTTTCTACTAAAAACACATGCAGTAGGTCTTTCTGACAACATGAACAGCAAGATAAATTACAACCAGTCAACTTCACGTATTACACNCTGGCCACACTATTCCCGATACAAGCCAGGATGCTGTTGGCCTTCTTGGCCACCTGGGCACACTGCTGGCTCATGTTCAGCCGGCCATCAACCAGCTCCCCCAGGTCCTTTTCTGCCAGGCAGCTCTCTAGCCACTCTTCCCCAAGCCTGTAGCATTGCATGGGGTTGTTGTGACACAAGTGCAGGACCTGGTACTTGGCCTTGCTGAACCTCATACAGTTGGCCTCGGCCCATTGATCCAGCTAGAAAAAAAAAAAAGAAAACTAGAATTCAAAAATCCTTAAGGTCACGAGTGTTTCATCTGGTATTTTTTGTCACCGTCCTCACTGGGGCACCTGAACATGTTAGTACTAAAAGGGCAGACATATTTTTAAGTTTGATTTGTATGATTTTTAAATGGTAGAGAGAAAAAAAGTTCTGTTTATGCAGTATTTATTTTAAGTTTAGCCTGTGGACCTCATTGAAGACAAGCAAGTTGTAAGGGGTTATATATTTAGGATGGAGCAGTTGAGGTCTCCTTACAGACAACTAGAGCTGTGGATACTGGGGATTTCTTTTATGACAGGATGCAACAGTACAAGGAGAAAAGGAAAAAGAAAGATCTGTGTGGCAAATCCATCCCACAGACCAGAGATCTTCCTTGAATTTCTTTAAAAAGAAGCAGCCGCTAAGAACTCTTCCCACAGGATAGAGCACAGACGGATTGAAAAGTTCCTATATGAGAAGGAGCTTTTCTAATTATTAAGGCTCAACCTGTTCCCTAGCAAATACTTAGGATGACATGGCACACACAATATTGTATGGCACACACATCTATTTTTTAGGACATACTAAAATGCACAGTATAATAAACTGCATTTTTTTCCTGCCCTGTAGTTTGAACGTATTTTCTACATTTATCCCCTTTGCATGTACCTGATGGCACCATCACTTGGAACACAGTAACATTCTTTATAAATGTCCTCCCAGACAGCAGGGATCCAGCAGTTTTTAATCCTGAATGATTTTTAAAACTATTATAAAAACATATGTGAGCAGTCCAAACAGTTACTATTGAGAGCTTAAATTATTATTAGGCAATATATATATATTTAAAACGAGTCAGTGCAAGATTTACTTATCAGGTAGTAGTGTACTAGTGTGTTTTCTTGGCAAACATAGAAAAGATTTTCAGCCAAGAGATAAGGAAGGAGAATTTGACAGACTGCTCTTCATACTTCTAATCAGAATGGCTACAAGGATATTTTGGTTTATCAAATGCATAAAAATTCTCCCGCTATGTGAAAATTTTCACTTGTTAAGATATGAAGAGTCTATAGCTGCAAATCCATGCAGAAAAACCACAGTGCTTTCATAATTTGATTTGTCATATTCAAACCATATGCATAGTTCCGTAACAGTATATGCAGCAGCATTATTTATTTTTATTTCATTTTATTTAGTGATATGCATGATCTCTTTATTTTTGAGTTCTGCTATTTACAGATGAGTTTATAGAAAAATGAAAATGTTTTAGTCACATGTCCAATTGTTATTTCTCCTGACTTCACTGCTTGGG
Source organism: Scopus umbretta (assembly GCA_013400535.1). Taxonomy (NCBI): domain Eukaryota; kingdom Metazoa; phylum Chordata; class Aves; order Pelecaniformes; family Scopidae; genus Scopus; species Scopus umbretta. The sequence continues at coordinate 11,354 of VZTL01034576.1, read as the reverse complement.
CAGAGCTGCCTCCATCTTGGCAGCTGGGATACAGCTTCATGGTAGGCAATGAAAGTTATCATACGTGGCTTTTATTTGTTCAAGGCAGACATGTCAACACCTTGGACTGCTATATTGAATACTTCACAGAAAGCCTTAACTATCCTGTCCTTTCAATTAATTTTCAACTTTGCATATGGAGAGCTGGCATAAGTATGGCTGCTGGGAAACATGGGGCCACCCTGACATTCCTCAAAAAACCACATACAGGCAATTACCTGTAAGGTAGTCGGAGAGAGACCACAGAATTGCAGAAACACTCTGTCCATCAGATTAATGAAAAGATGTTTCTTGCCAGAGGAAGATGCCCGAGACAACCATCTCTCACCTCTGGATAATTAGCCTATGAAGACTAGGGGAGGGAGCCCACACAAAAATACTTCTCTCATCACATCCCCCCTTCCTGCTGTTTTTAAATATTAATTACTTTGTAAACCATCAAATTGTTTTCTGAGCAGCAGCAGGACTGTGTCCACCTACTCCCTACCCATTTTTGTCCTATACACTAATGCTGCCCCTTTTCCCAGATGCCCGTTTCCCCTCCCGACCACAGCACACAAAGCATCATCCACTGTCCTTTTGCATCCCTTACAGCTCTCCACCTTGGAGCTAAGCACATGTCAGGGACTAGCTGCCATTAATTGAGGTGGCATTAGTCTGGGTTGTTCTTCTCTGACCAGTTGCTGGTTTCCATGAAGCTTCCAGGAGCTTCATGTTCTCGAAATCTCTGTGCGTCAAATATAGCTGGAACTTCCAGTAAATTCAAACATCATGATGACGGGAAGCCAGCAGATGGACAAACTGTGGGACTGTAAGTCTTATTCCCTTCAAACACCCAGCTGAACTCCAGTTAGATCTAGTCTTCAGAAGTTCTCTTAATACTAAACAAACACTTTGCTATAATGCTGGTTAAAAGCTCAAACTATGTTTTCAGTAACCTTACAACAAACATGTATTTTTAATTGAAATTCAAAGTTTTGAGGAAGAGCTTTAAGCAACCAAATTTGCAGACATCCTTAGTGACAAATCAGTTCAAGCAGGTGGACATCTACACTTAACGTTGAATCTATTTTGACACAGCCAAAACTGTAAATAGGAAGAATCTACAAGATGAATTGGTGAAACTGAAAAACTTTACACCCCCAAATTTTATGTAATGGAAATTTCAAGATCTCATCTAAATTCCTGCCAAATTCAGGATCCATATGCACTGCTGTAGAGTTAATTTGAATTTTGAATTTAAGGCGTTACTTCTTCACTGGTGTATAGTGTGTTCAATAAAACAGATTCATAGTTGGAGAGATGAAATGAGAAAGAACAGCAAAGAGTGAGGAAACAAAGACTGGGAAAAGAAGAGCAATAGAGAGAAAACAGATGCATGTCAGGTGCCTGTATAATTTAAGTTCTCAGCTGCACTGGCAGCTCCTCTGCCTACTGGAGAGCTAGCTGCAGGTACAGTGGCAGCAGCAGACTTTTTCATGCTGTTAGGGGATTTCATTCACCAACTGTGGAAGGGGAAGTCAAGAAAATCAATGGCACTTTTTCCATCTGGTTGCCCACAAGATCATGTGAATGAAATCTGCCAATGATGCTAAATGGCTCGCCAGGCTGGATGACTGTGGAATTACTGCAATTTCCTTCTTCCTCCCTCTGTGTTTAGTTTATATTTTCTCTGCTACATTCTGCCGAGCCCCACATATCCTTAGTTACTGATAGAAGTCACTAATTTTAAATGTACTGATTGAGTGCATTATAGAGAATCATGTAGACCAACCAGAGGGAAAGAGAAGCCTTCATAATTGCTCCGATGTAGACATTGGTGGAAGGGTAAATAAAAAACACGGATGCACAAACCATCTGGTGAACTGCACAGGGAGAAGCAGGTAGATTCTATTCACTTGGGATGATATCCTCATTTACAGTCTTGTACCCCTATTGCGATGCTGTAATTCAAGGCGGCATTTTGGAAAGGCAAGGAGAAAGATTTAGATTAAGTATAAATCCAAGTTTTGAGAAGGCTTTCTTCCTTTAAAACACTATGTTATGTCTATGTATTTTCCTAAAATAGAAAGGAAGCTATCAAATACCTTTGAAACCTATTAAAAGAGCCCTTATATATTAGAAGTGAGATAGCAAATATCTCGTTCCTGACTGATTTTGTTTCCTACTTGGAACTAAACAGTTTTCATAATCCTGCTGTTGCCACCACACAAAATAAGCTGGTCAGACCTGGTTTAGCAATTGACATGTACAGGTAAAGCTTCATCAACTCTATGTATAGGCAGAAATACAATAAAAATCAGAATTTTTAAACAAATATCTGAAGACAGAGATTTTTGAATGTTGATATTTTCAGTTTCAAGTAATTTCACTAATATTTTAAGATTTGCTTTTACAGATGGAGGTGAGCCAATTTCATTTGTCAAGTACCAGACTCGAAAAGAAAGTCACAGTATCTGGTGAAATAAATAATGAAATAGGATGGCTGTCTACGTGAGAGCACACACTGACCAGTAGTAGTATTTAGTGAAAACTGGCTGCTCAACATTCAGTGTTTCAATATCTCTAAAGCCTCAGAAACCTGAGCAAGGCTGGTCCAAGCCCCCCCTCTCATTTTTTCATTAGGAGCAAGAGTTCTTAAACCATTTGATGGAGGCCCTCTTCTTTCTGCCTGGGTGAGCCCCTCAGTGATGTACAAACACTGCCAATGTGGCCCCCTTGCTGCACCATGCGAGGGACCAGGAGAACTTGGAGAACTTCAAATGCAAAATACACCTTCTTTCTTATAAGATACAAGTACTGATCTTCTATTTATTATCATTTTGACTCAGAAGGCTGTTTGGATTGCAAAGCCACTTAAGAGTGACAGCTGAAGCTAGGTGTGTCCTTGCTGCAGTGTCATAGCTGCTTCGCTTGGCGAGGTGAAAAAAGAGGCATGCTGATGTGACAGGATACACTTATACTGGCATTAGCTATGCTAAGCCTGTCTGGTAGATAGAAGACTTCTGTCTCCAGAACAGATTTTAGGCACATTTCATCAGCCCAAGTTTAATCCCTCCTGACAGCATGCCTACTTTAATGCCATCTTTTTTTTTTGGAAAATTTCACCCATTTTTCCTCACCAGCTTTTACCTCAGAGTTTCTAGGTAAGTAGACCTAGGAATGTGAAGGGTGCTGGATTGTTAGCAAGAGAGGTCAGATTCCTTTATCCAACAGATTTGATGCAAGTTGCACATGATATTTAGCTAAAGGTGTGGCTTCATGACTAGTGTGGTTAGGTGATGCAGTTCATACATGCTTTATGCTTAGCCATGCTTATGTGGCTGATAGTAACTTCTGGTAGCCATTACTGATGATTTGTCTTTTGGGAACATCCGCCCACTGTCCAACTTTTCTCAGTTGCAAGAGACACCAAAGGAGGACTTTGGTTTTTTTCCTATTAGCAGTATAGTCTGCATAGCTAACAGCTTAGAGGTGGGTTTTTTTTTCTTGGTTTTGTTTTGGTTGGTTGTGTGGGTTTTTTTTGTTTTGTTTTTTTTTTAAATGGCTTATATAATAGCTCCAGCAGTTTCAGTCAGCTCCAACATCTTGCTTCCTTCTCCCACAATCCCTAAATATGCATCACTGCAGCACACACTGCTGGTAGCCCACACCTCTCCTTTTCAATCCCTGCAGCAGCTCCTGATTTGCTCATCTTTACTCTGCAGGGAAGGTACCTTAGCTGCCTTGCATTCATTCTTCATTCAGCAAAACATGGAACAAATGTTCAGTGACAGCCTGTTGCACACCAGTTTAACAGTGCATAAAAAAAAAGGCTACTGATAGCAGCTTTTGGAAATTCAGCATTTTGTATTTAAAGCTATTCAGCTTTACAGTAATGTGATGGTTCATTCTGCAGTTAGATTTCCAGAGATGTGTGGCTTTATGTAAAGCAGTGTGACTGTTTTTTTTTTTTTAAGACACTTTCGGATTTCCAGTAGAGTATTTTGTAAACTCTTAAGAAAGAAATTTGTTCCCAATACTGCAACAGGAGGGGTTAATAGTGCAAATATCCCACTAACCTCAGAGTACTTCATGCTCTATGTTCTCCAAGAAGTCACTAAAAGGTTTTTGAAGATGCAAAAACCCACAACAATTTAAATCAATAATAATGATACATTTCTCTGGTGGATATGTGTTTCTACCTAACAGAAAATCTTAAATGCTGTTTAAGCACTTTATTACCAGACCATGTCTCTTCTGACCACTACTGAAGCTGTGTTGCTGCATTAATGGAAGAGGTGTTTGTATTAGAGGGAAAAACCACAACCAATTTTTCAAACTTCAAGTGCAGACTTGAAGATACGTTGTCCCAAACTTCATTCTGTCTTCCCAGCCTCTCCCTCTGTTTTTTGTTTGCTTTCCCTTTTAGGACTCTAAGCAGCCCCATTTTTTCAGGTTTCTCTGTCCCCAACACAGGTCTTACTTCACTGTCAGTTACTTTCCTCCTATATTTCTTGTCCTGCCATACCTTGGAGGGGTTATGTGTTATCCCTCTGTAGCACCCATAGTGGCTGCACCCTCCATCCAAGAGATGGAAGAAATCCCATCTCTTCCCATCTCCATCTCTTCCCATGTGAGTGATTCAGTCTGGTATGAAGAGGAGTAGAAGCGCTATGAGGATCCTATGAGGATCTTTGGCATCCCCATGCCTGAGTTTCTACCCTGGCCACTGTAAGCAGACCAAGGGATACCCCACATAGCCACACATTCTGCCTATTACATCAAAGAGCTCCATTTTTTCCTGGGGCTGAAGATGGCAGTGCAAACCTATTCCTATCCCTTTCTCTTAAAAGGCCTTCATTGCTTTTTTTGCATACCACAGGATGGCCGCTTTTCCAGCGGACTATGCAGAAGGCTGCAGAATACAGGCCTCTCTCCCTGCTTAAAGAGCATCCCTGGGACTGCAGGAGAGCATATCGGGTCTTTCCAGTTGTTCTCCCTTCTGTTGCAGTAATAGTCTCATTGGCAGTCAGCTCTTCTGAGCCAGCCAGGAGACATTCTTGTAAACAGAAAAGGTAAAAAGCTACAGAAGGCAAGAGCATCCTTTGACAGAGTGCTTAGTTTTATAAGAGCATTTGGGGGTCAGGCATCATTCGCTGCCTATATTCAATTCCTGTGAAAGTTTTTAAGCATCTTTGAAGGCAGGTCTTAGCAGAGCCTTCCTTTTCAAGTTGTACATTAAACATAAGAAATGACATTTGAAGAAAGACTTTTGTATATGATTAGTCTCTAATCTTCTAAGAATAAGCCAGTCAGATGCAAATCTATTTCCCAACAGTATATAATATGTCATCTTAATATAGACATCTTTCCAGGCAGCATGGTTTCCCTAATAGCAAAAAATAGAAAGCTGTCCTCATAGAGGGGGGTGGAAATAATACAACACTGCTGAAGTAATCCTATTGCAACACAGTCAAGAAGCCTTCAGATTGTAACTTGCCATTGAATCCTGATTGTCACCTGCAGCTGGTGGCAAAGCTAACAGGACACCTCTGAGAAGTGGCCTGCTTCAGTGGTTTACCTCCATTTACCTCTGCCGCACTGGCAGTATTGTCGGGGGGACAATACTGTGGTATCTCCAGTCCTTGGTGAACACAGAGTAGCTACACACAGAACAAAAAACAGTCTCAGCTCAACTCTCATCCATGCCCAGAGATCTAAGTGAAGCAAGAGATAGGTGACAGATCTTTAGAAAACAGTCACCACCTGCTAAAGAAAACCAGAAGAACCCAAGTGACTGCTAGCTGAACGTTCTTACCTTCCATCAGTACTGTAACTGGGAGGCGAGTGACATGAAAGGGGAATGCTTTCTGTGTGCAAGCTTTCTTACAGCAGTTGGCACAAACAGTTTTGCTTCAGGTATAAAACGTAAGTATAAAAGTGAATATGTTCTTGGTTTTCCCTTTTAAGACTTTTCCTCAACAAGGAAGTAATAGTAGGAACACTAATTTTGCATATAGAAAATAACAGGAAAACTTCACAATTGTCTCTATAATACTATGACATTGAACAATGTTTTATAAGGAATATCTTTTCTTTGACTTGATTTACGTCATGAAAATCCATTTAACATCTCAGGAAAATAAAACCCAGTAGTTCAACATAACTGGTGGATCACTGTGGTTAATTTTCTTCAGAACTATTGAAATACTGAACAACAGAATAAGAATTCAAACAGCAATAATGTGCCATAAGGATCATTTCATTCACAGTTTTGTTTATGCAAAAATATAGCAACAAATTACCCCCATCAAGACAAAACTGATGCACAGAGTGCAGCAAGGAGTCCATATTTCTAAGTTTGTTCATCCAAGAAGAACAAGGGAAGGTTTGCAAAGTGCATTCTGGTCTGTCAAAAGCACTCACTTAAAAAGGTTTGAGTTGCCACAATGCCTGTGACCTGGAACGCCTACCGCTTTTTTTTTTTGTGTGTTGATTAAACTTCATTAGAGGTGAAAAAGCTGCATGCTGTTGCAAGGGAGGGGAGGAGGCGGCACTAACAGGCCACCTTCCAAACAGATTTCCCAGAAACAGAGCAATTAATAAAGGGCCCTAGAAATGCTTTTTGTGCACTTCTATTTGTTATGTCACGAAGTGTCAACTGAAAGCTTAATGAATCATAAAATACAGCATTTTTATGATTATTTCTTCACGCCTAATCCAGATATTTCTAAATACACAGGGTATTAGTAATGCACAGGCAGTATTTGGATCTATCTCTTCCCCTTGACCAAGGTCACATGCACAAAACAAATAGTTCTGTGAGCAGAGGAGCTAATGGAGCCTGGTTTGCTGTGGATTTTATCTGGGAGCTGAGTTCGCTGGTAGTAAACTGGGTGTGAATTTTAAGTGAAGTTTTTCCTGGATTTAGGATACTGATAACATAGCTCCTCTTGTGTGGAATAATCCCTTGTGTTTTATAAGAACTGAGTCTTCAGCAGAGGGGCTTTCACTTGTTAGGGGCACTCTTAAAGCCTCTCTCTCCCCACTCTGTAACAGGCTCTTGATTTGCATGAATTTATAGGAATATAAATTGCCTGGAAACTGCTGCTGCTCTCTAATTTGGTTAAAATTTGCTAGTGGGTTAAAAATCTGCCACAGCAGAACAGACAGATGCATGACCACATCCAAATCACATGATTGCATAAGCCTTGTTTCCTTAGAAAACCAGACCAAGGGTTCCCAGACCCACAAAAAGGAAATTGCAGAGAAAGAAAAGAGTAATTTAAACAATATATTGACAACAGCTAAAAAGCACCTCCTACTCCTATCCGCAGCAAATCTACACACATGAAAGAAAGTCCTTGAGGCAAATATTGTTCATAGATTAAAAACATCTTGATGGCTCTCATTTACCACAATAGTTTCACTTTTTCATCCAGTAAACACAACTGAGCTTCACTGAGCTACCAAAGGGCATGCTTCATCATTATAATATCAATAAGGCAATACATTGCATTAAAGAAATGTTATCTAGTGTATGAAATTTCTTATTGTAGAAGCAAAGAGAGATTCAAATAGATGTCCATTTTAATTTCCAGGATTTTTTTCAGAGAGAACTGAGTCAGGTGCATGTGTTTCTGCTCAGATAAATAGGGGAATGAAGATTCAATCTCATTAAAGATTTTTTTTTTGTGTGTCTTCTAAGCCATACTGTTTTCTTTTACAAAATATTTTTCACTAGAAACAGGATCAAAGCAAACTTTTGGAAAATACCTCCTCGGTTCTGCAGAAGCTCTGCTTTGGAAGGTTTTCTGCTTTGATTCCCTTCCTTTTCCCTCCCCATGAGCTATTTTCAGTATTTCCAACAAGCTGTTAGTCATAACAGGTTACTGAACCTGGAGGGTATTAGCTCTGTAATGAAGCAGAAACAAGTCATAGATGAGGTTCTCTCCAGATAGCTTCATCATAGCACCCTGGGTATACTGATGCAACTTACTTTGAACCAACATTTTAAAACAAATATGTTATTTTAAAACAAATATGTTATTTCTGATGAAAATGCTAGATGGGCATCTCTTCCACAGGAGAACTTTACTTTGTTCTAGGAACATTTACACAGGTATTAGAGGACAGGATTGTATGGCACCAGGAAGGCACGTTTGCCCTAAATTAAGATCTGTAATGCTAATTACGGCATGACAGCAACACTCGTAGTCCTCTCTCAGCTTTGCACACCCCTTCCATCCTTTCTTTTGTCTTCCCTCCCAGCTCTAGTTTTTGCTTGTTTTTTCCCCCCTTTCCTTCACCTCCTTCTCAGCCACTGCCATGGGGTGGAATGACAACTTGGACACTGGCAGAGAGTGTTCAAACTGCCCGGCAGCGGGTGCAGATGCTCTGTCATCCCCGCACTGGAACAGCGGTGCTGTGCAGCGTGATCTGAGCTACTGTGTATGCTACAGAAAGAGTGACACTTGGCATTTGCATACGTGCCAGGGTTTTGCATATACTGAAAAAAGCTCACTGTTGTTTCCACTGAAGTGAGCTTAGGTGGGTGATGCTTAAGGTAAACAAGTCTTCAGCTGTGGAACCCATCCCTGCCAGCTCGTACAGCTTTTTTCCACTGCAGCTGCTGACATGATTGCCTGCCTTGCACAAGCATCATTCACATGCGTGCAGCACTGCTTGAGGGGCTCAGTTTAGGGAGGCTGTGCTAAGCACTAGTGCAGCTTAATAAACAGGAGGTAGGGCATTTGTGAATACTTAAGTTGGTAGGTAGATTAGATTTGATACTGGGAGAAGAGACTATAAAACCAAAGGTTAAGCAATCTGTATTGTCACTCAAAGGAGCAAATTACATTATTCTTTCCTTGCTTCAGAATCAGCTGCAGTCTCAATACTAATTTTTAATTCTCTTAAAGTTTGCTCCTTGCAATATCTGCTGGTTAAATTCAAGTCAAGACTTCAGTAATTTTTTTCTGTTTAATGGAACACTCTTTACCCAACAAGCAATAAAGACCTCCTCTAACAAACACATTTGGAGTCTTGTTTTTTCCTGGGGCGGGTAACAGCACACTTTTTCTCACCAACTGTCTAGGTACGTGGTGCCAGTTGTGAAGTTTGTGTGGTCAGAGAAGGGCTAGTGAAGTGCCAAGTTCCAGGAGTAGTGTAAGCACTCATTATAAAGGTAGCATTTCTCGTAACAATCATGCTTTGTCTTTTTAGCAGACAAGCTGTACTAGTTGCCATGGGTTTGTTTTTCTGATGGCCGCCTCTCGTAGGGAAACAAAATCCCCAGCAAGCAGCAATGACTGCTGTAATTGCTGAAAGCAGAAATAAATGCACATTCAGGACTGATCTACTAATAACCTTTTCCCTCCTTGCCCCCAGCTCAGACCATTATCTATGTTTTGCATCAGTTACGCAGAAGCCTAAAAGTAACTAGACAATTCTGAAATGTGAGCAGCTGAAATTATTTCAGTCCCTCCCCACCACCAAGGAGCTCCGTTAATCTCTGGCAATTACACTATGGTTAAAACCCAACTTTTTCATTCCACTGAACATGTACATTTTTCAAGATATACACGCTGGAGTTGGAGTAACCCAGAAATAGCAAGGTGTTAATGCAGACAAGAATTCTACTGCTCCCATATACAGGGTATTTGTAACTTTCTTATCACATTTGAATTATTATTTTCTCATCTCTAAATGGCAGCCTGCCAGATGCCTCTATCTCTTGAACTGCTCCTTTGTGTGCTAGATCCAATACAAGCATCAGCATGCATTAATATTTCTATTTTTGCACTGAGCACCAGCTCATAAAATGACAAATATGATAGCACAAACCCAGAATTTAATAGAGGCTGCTGCTGATCAGAATCACATTTTTCCTGGTGAGAAGTGAAAAGATTTTGATGAGTTCTAAATAGAGTAAAGTTCTTTGTCACGTGCAGCTTTGGGGATTCAGATGAGCAGTGAGTGGAATTTGCCTCTTTTTCTTAATATGAGATATTAAATATCTCTGCTTAGGACGCATCTTGTTTTCTTGCAGAGGAGAATATGCTCTAGAGAGACTTGCTACATTCCCCACCTCCCTGCCCGCTCCCTTGTGATTTTACCTCCAGTTCACATAAAAAGAGTTTTCTAACATTATTCTACAATGAAACATTCAGATTTGGCACTTTGCCCTCCATTGAGACGGGAAGATATAAATCCAAGCACCTTTTAAAAATAAAAAAAGCTGCTTCATTTATAGTTTATAGTTTGAACACTTCACAGTGCAAAGGGCTTACTTCTAGCTCAAGATCCAACTCCAGAAAGTGTTTTCCCTCACAACATTTTTCTGTTCCCATTCATCCATAAGAAGTTAGGATTCAAATCCTTCCTTCCCCATTTTTCTCCTTCATTATACAGCAGCACAGCTAACAGTATAATCTGCATGAAGTGTTCCTCTTGATTCTGCCTCCATAACAAGAGACATTTTAAAAGGCATGTGGAAGAAAGTGTAGTGTATACTGCTTACTGCGAAGAGTACGATAGGCAAGAGAGACAGCAACCATGTAAAGTGAGATTTCTGCAGGAATAGATCTTGTAATAAGTATTTAACCATTGGGTCCTCCATTTCATTCCAAGCGATCACTAGCAGGGGTGTATCATCAAAACTGACCAGCAACTATATTTTGGGACAGTAGAGCCTAATTTCTAGTTGTAAGAAATTAGTGTTTCAATCAATTATGTACTTTATTTTAAATTAGAGTCACAGTAGGTAAGATGGCAATATTAATTCCTGCTGCTGTCACCAAAAGCTGCGATTGTCAAGCAGGACTGACGAGCTTGTGAATTAACAGTGGGGTTGGCTCTTGTTGGGAAGATCCACCCAGTGAACAAACCGAAATCTAAAAAATGTTGTCCAATTTAAAGTCCAAATGTTGACCCAGAAGTTATGCATATACAGTTATTTACATATATAGAAACATAAAAATAAAAATAGTGCTGTGTATATATAGACATACACATATAAAAGGCTAGTAACAACAGTCTTGCAGTCCTATTTTCCCTGCCCCCCACCCCCCTATTTATCTGTCCTTATCAAAATACTTCTAGGAAGCTGTTGGTATTTAGCTGTACAACCAGCACAACTTGGGATAGCTATGTTTGTCTTTAGTTTGTTGATTGTTAAAGAAATTGGACACAGAGGCACTTGTTTGTGTGACTTTCCATAGCAAGAAGCAGGCTAAATTTTACTGGACGAAATATCTTGCTCAGATTTGATTCTCACTCCTCCTCACCTTTCAGACAGTCTTTGTTCCATATCAGAAATAGTATGGCCAGCA
>VZTL01034574.1:1195-18271 GCA_013400535.1 Scopus umbretta | reverse complement strand
ACAACTTCCTGAAAGGAGGTTTTTAGTGGGGAAGGTGTTGGTATTTTTGCCCAAGTAACTAGCGATAGGACGAGATGTAATGGCCTCAAGTTGTGCCAGGGGAGGTTTGGATTGGATATTAGGAAAAATTTCTTTACTGAAAGAGTGGTCAAGCATTAGAACAAGCTGCCCAGGGAGGTGGTGGAGTCACCACCCCTGGAGGTATTCAAAAAATGTGCAGATATTGCACTTCGAGACACGGTTTAGTAGCTATGGTGGTGTTGGGTTGATGGTTGGACTAGGTGATCTCAGAGGTCTTTTCCAGCCTTAATGATTCTATTATTGTATGATTCTACGAAGCAGCACATTTGCGCAACAGCCATAAAACTCTGTTTCTATTCTATTCTTGGACTAACAAGTCCAAGTCTATTGGACTTGTTCTTTTTTTTTTTTTCCATTTTTTTTTCCTTTAAATTGCAAAGTGTCATCATACACTATAAAGTTGTTATTATACCTTCCCTGAAACATCTCTTGTTTCACATTAATTCAGAGATTGACATTGGATCCATTCCATTTCCTATGTTCCAATTTTTTTCTTGATGGAGCAAGAGGACTGAATAGTTCATTCTCATAGGAAAAAAAAGAGGTAAAAAAATGTGCTCGTATAACAGTTGGTCTTTGACATGGGAGGTATGCCAAAAGACAGAGATTACACTGATACATCCCAGAGGATTAGTCTAGAGAGAAGAACCTTGTTAATGTAACAACAGAAGAGGTCACATTCATTCTGGCAGACCAAATTCAGTGATTGAGACCAACTTGTACTGGTTTTTAGCCTAAAAGTAGTGGTTTTCTTAAGAAAATAGGTTAGTGTTTGCATTCTCATTTAGGAGAAAGTCAAAAAAAACATTTGAACTTCTGGGCAAGCAATGGTTCACACACACACACACAAATACATGTCTATTTATAAGAATGAATACTTATGTACAAGAACTGTTGAAATCACATAGTGTAGTTTCAACAAAACTGGGTCTTTTATGGATCGCTAGCAAAATTCAACATGAAAGATTCATTGACTGAACTATCTGGAAAAATCTGAGCACTCACAATCATCTTTCTGTTGCTTTGAGAGGACCGTATTCCCAACAGCATAGATACTAATGAACGATCATCACCACCACCACCACCCCCCCTCAAAAAAAAAAGGTGGCTGAAGTAGCAGTCCTAAAATAAAATAGAAATAAATAAAAGACAAGTCCTTCATGCCAAGGACTCATTTCTAGATCCAAGAGCTATAGCATTAGGTTGGCTAATGTCTACACTAACCTTGTAACAGATTTGCCTTAGAGTTAGCACAGGTTGTTCAAAGAAGGACCAAGGAGAGAGCTAATGCTAAAGCAGTGTAGATGGTCACTGCAATGCTTGGGATTGTTCTTTCTCCAACCCTCTATTTACCTCATAAGGATTCATGCAAGGAAAAAGTGGAACAATCTCTTCTGGTTAAAAGTAGTGGAAAAGTATAACTTAGTACAAGCTACTGAGTACTGAGAAACCAGGTAAATATGCTGACAAAAATCTTCTGTAACTATGAGAATGACAGCATGTCTGGAGTCATCATGGGAACATAGGTTTGCACAACATACCATCTTGGCATCGTTACGCTACTTCTCTTTCCCCAGCATAACTCTGAGGAAACCCTAACAGAGTATGATTAGAATTGAATGTAAAGTGATTTCTTTTTTTTTACATCCAACATCTGTGTGATTTCAAAATTATTTATCTTGAGGCAGAAACCATAAAAAAGTATACATAAACACTGAAGATAATTTTTTCTCTAATGAATGGAAATTTTTCAATTAGACAGCACTGAAACATTTTCATTTCATTTTGACCTTTTTACTTAATAGTTTTTTTCCTGACTATCATGTCCTTTAATTTATTTTATGTCAATAAAGCATAATAACATTTCACTAATTTTATATCAGGTCGTGTAAAAAGATTGTCATTTTCATCCTTAACTCCATCCTACCCCCTGCTTATCTGTTTGTTTTTTTTTTTTTTTAATAAAGCCAAGCTCAAAATGTATTTGCTAGACTGAAATATCTGTATTAGTCAAATTATACAACCCAATTATAATTATGGCAATATTTGCTAGTTAAATTATACTTCTAATTCTCATAATTATTATTCAGTCTGCACTAAACTAAATGTACAGAAGAAATATGGCATGCTTGATTGATTATATGTGCTTCAGATATGCTTTTCCTGATGAAACTATAAGCAATAATTAAATAGGAATGGGCTGAACAACACTGACTGAAAAAGTTTGTAAATGTGCAGAGCAGAGATTTATGATTCACACACACAGTGCAGATCACTGAAATAAGATAGATGAATATCCAAAATGTCATAACTGTCAGCACTTGACATGTCAAGTCAGAAGAATATGAAACTATGAAAATTGTAATGCACTTCAGCGGCTAAATTATGGTTCATAAAACTGAGGAAAAAATCCATAAAGACAATCACTTTCAACCTCCAAGCACCGTTAAAAGAGATATGCTCCATCTGAATGTTAGGAAAAGTGTTCTGCCTTACCTCTTGTTATGTTCACAAGCTTGAATTGGGCAAATCTGAGTAGTTCCAGTAAGCACCTAAGAAAACAAACCCCATGGATGTCATTTATACTCATATGAATAACTGAATATGAATAGGGCTAAATAACTTGTACTTTAACAAAACAAACAAAAAAACCCATTCATTTCTAACTTCTTATAAGAACTTATTTATGATATGAACTACAAAAAAATGGGTTTTTTCCATCTCTTTTCTCTTTTCTTTTTCTAAATGATTTAACTGATCTGTCATCTTCATAATTTCTTCTGATTTTTCTTTTTCAGTAATGAACACTTTCTTTGTCTTTGGACACATAGGTGAGGCCACTTCAGCTCCCTGCCTCAGTTCTAAACAGTATTGAAACTGAAGATGTATTCCCAATAGACACACACACACAGAGCATATATATGTATGTCACATACGTACATGACCGCCACACAAACACAGACAGCACTCACTTGAACACAGACAGCACCAACAGCCTCAAACTGCTCCCCTCTCTGGCTGATGAGGATGGAAATCCACCCATGGGAATATGTATATACACTTGTACAGTGTGAGTCCCTCCAGCACAGTTGCACATCCAAAGCTGTCCAGGTCTCCCCTGGTTCCCAGTAGCCAGCTCCCCTGTAGTCTTGCCCTTGGAGACATGCCTACCTCCTAGGTCACCTCACCAACCAGTGCAACTTCAACTTTGCTAGTGATCATACCCTCACTCATTACAGCAGTTGGCACCACAGATACATAGGGCCCTCTGCCCCATGGTCTGACTCCAGTTGCTGGCACTTAGATCCCCATACAGATACATGCACACAGAACAGATGTCCCTCAAGCAGGAACAGAATTGTGAAGGAATTTAATAAGAAGATAGGACAGAGTGTTCAATCAGGTGCAGGGCATGGCTAGATAAGCATGTCAACCAGGCAACTATTTACACATGACCAGGTCCTTTTATCCCTTTACTCCTCTATTTTCCCATACTTGCCCCTTCTCATATCACCAAAATCTAATTCCCACTTTTGGTTCCTCATCTAAACATCCCATAACAAAACTTGTGCAATCCCAAAACGTTCTTCCCTTGCATCCTGTCTCTCACATCCCTAGGCAGCAACCCTCTTCATTCCAAAAAGTAGCTCTAGAATTCACTCATCTTATTGGATTTCAGGCATGGACACTGGGGCTGAGGGTGTCCTAGGACAGCTCTGGAAGGGTCTGGGTAGAGGGTCCCTTCTGAGTTCCTGTCTGCTTTTGGGCATCTGGGTTCCCATCCGCCTTTGGGCCTCTCTACTCCTCTGGCCTTGTGGAGAAGCACCTTTAATGGCCTGATGGGCTTTTGATGGACCTGGGGGCAACTGGGAGAGGGAACTATTTGGGATCTCCTGCCTGCTATTTTCTGTCTACTTTATGGGCATGCAGACAAGATTTTATCACATAACTTAATAGTAAAATATTTTCCAAAAACAGAGCTGAGCTATGGTAATGCCTGCAAAGACACTGGCAACAAAATTCTTCATATTTCACCTGGCAGTTAAACACAACAGCTTAAAAAAATCCCTGTACCCATTTTCAGTACTGGACCATTTCCTTGATTTTGACCTATCACTCCTAAACAAACACATTGTCTACAAGTAGCTTTTTGCTTTGAAAAATATATATTTATTTACATGTAAGCACACATATGTATCAGTGTGATCAGGCCCTGGAAGAACTGCATCTGCTTTCACCAGTGTCACTTTTATGTCTTTCACTTGTTTCAAAGCTATTTGGCTTAGTATTTCAGCTTTGCCAGAGAGCTGAAGTAGTGGAGGACTTGATCTTTAGCATATGATCATTATGACACCATGTATGAGATCCAGGTGACAGAGTGTAGACTTCTATGTTCTAGATATCTGTGTTCAAGGTAGTTGCACTAGTTCTCTTTGTAATCAATAATCAAATAGTGACAAATATGCATTCATGGAATTCAGTGTGTCTCTTCCTAAAGCAGACGATTGAGCTAGCTGAAATGAGTCTCATTCAATGCCAACATGCATCAGATAGGGGAAGGTTAGACCTGATGATCCTTGGAGTCTTTTCCAATCCGGTATTCCATGATTCTATGATCTTACTATATTTTCAGTGCCATTTCTATAATCTGTATAATCTTCACTGATAGCTTCTTTAATGAGTCTTTACTATTAACATTTTAATTTTCACTATCAGCACTGCAATATATATTTAAATATTTGCAGCTTCAAAACCTTTGCTATTCTGGTACTGACTGTAATATCAATAGATAAGCTGTACTGTAAAAGTAAAAACCTTGATAAGTATTTCACATTGGCTTAGAACACTATAAGAATATCTGTGTCTGTCTAATTCTACTGGAAAACATCTTAGTATCTTGATAATTGTTTTTTTCCATCTATGTTTCTTTGCATTTTTTCTTTTGTTCCAGTCATATGAAATCTTCTAGATTTGTCATCTTATCTTAGTTACATTATATTTATATTTTCTAAAAAGTTAGCTTGATTGCTAGTAGGTTGCTTGTGATTCTAACATCTCTGATCTTAGCTATTAATAGCTTAAAAAATATAAAGTAACAACTTAAAAGAAGACAAGTATATATATTTTTTTAAGCTCTAAGACATGGATATATACTTGTCCATACTTCAGTAAAGTCATATAAACTAGTGGAGAGGTAAATTCACCTTGTCTTGAGCTAGAAATAGAAGAAAATTTATACTGTCTTTAGGGACAATAACTTTCTAAGCACAAAACCAGTTCTTCCTCATTCACAGGAAAATGAACAGCCATATAAGGAAACTAGCTTGTTAAACAGGGAACTCATGATTGACCCTCAAAGCATAAAAGGACATACACAGGACATAGAGGCCCAGCTACAAATGCAGATTACAGCAATATTTCCAGGGCATGCATGGTAGGTGTGAGGAAAGCCAAAGTACAACTGGGAGTGAAACCAGCAAGGAACAATAAGGGCTAAAAGAACTTCTACAGTTGTATTATGAATAAAAAAAAACAAATAAGGAAAATTGGGCCCACAGCTGAACATGGTGGATGATTTAGTGACAGAGTGCACAGATAAGGCAGAGATACTGAATGCCTTCTTTGTCTTTATCTTTACTGACATATCTTCCAGACCCTTCTGCCTAGAAACACAGCTGATTAAGTCAGGATCTTCAAGCAATGGAAGAGGATCAAGTCAGGGATTTCTCGAGACATCTTGACTCATGCAAGTCTATGGGACTAAATTAGATGAAAGTAGGGTTGCTGAAACCTGGCTAATGTCATTGTCAAGCTGTTGTCTCTCATCTTTGAAAGATCATGGAGACTGGTGAAGGACCTCATATCTAGTCAAAGGCAACTGTGGTATCCATCTTCACAAAAGGTGGAAAGGACATCTGGAGAATTGCAGCCTAGTCAGCTTCCCTCAGGTCCATGGGGAAATTATGGGGCAAGTAATCTTGAATGGTAATTTGGAACACATGAGAAGAAGGTGACTAGGAACAACCAGCATGGACCTACTGAGGGTAAATCATGCTTGACAAAACAATAGTCTTCTATGATGAAATAAGATCGGTGGATCTTTGGCAAGATTTTTGTGGCTGTTTTCTAACATTTTTTTTTTATCTGTTTGGAGAAGATGGATAGAATACCAGATGGGTGAAAAACTGACTGGCTTGGTGGGCTGAAAGTGTTCCTGTTAAAGGTTAGTATTTAGGCTGAAGACCAGATACAAGCAGAGTTCTTCACATGTCTATCCAGGGACATTTTCTTATTAATATTTTTGTCAATGATCTGGAGAGGGAGGCAAAATATACTTTTATCAAGTTCATGGACAGCACCACACTGTGGAGTGCAGTAAAAATGTTCAAAAGCAGGGCCACCATGCAGAGGGATATAGGCAGGCTGGAGGAATGGGCTGGCAAGAACCTTATGAATTCAGCAATGGCAATTGCAAAGTCCTGCACTGGGCCCAGTAAACTGGCTGGAGACAGACTGGCTGGGGAGCTGCTCTGCTGCAAAAGATCTGGGGATCCTGGTGGATAGCAGGCTAAACGTGAGCTAGCAGTGTGCCTTAGCAGTGAAGAAGGCTTACAGTATACCAGCCTGTATCAACAACAGCCCAGCCAGTAGGTTGAAGGAAGTAATTATTCCTCTTTGCATGGCACTTGTAAGTACTGCATCCATTTTTGACCCTGTCAACATGAGAAAGACACTGACAGACCAGAGCAAGTTCAGTGGAGGGCCCCCAAGGTGGTCAGGCCCAGAGCATTTGCCCCATGAGGGGAGGCTGGTGGAACTGGGCTGATTCAGCCTGGAGAACAGATGTCTTCAGGGCCACAGGCTCCCCAGTGCATATGACTACTGTCAGGGTGCCACAGGGACTGCCTGCTTCCTAGAGGATGGACAGCCAAGAGCAAAGCATGATAACCCAGCTGTCAGGGCAGGATATTTTCCATACAAAGCTCTGTCTCTACAGAGTAGCTCAGGCAGGAACTGATGGTCCCAGAGGGCTGAAATGGGATCCTGGACTGCAGACAGGGTGGGGGGAGCCCCTCCGGATGGCTGGGCAGAGATAGCGGGGGCTGGTGGTGCCTTTGGGGTCCCGAAAGGCAGGTTAAAAGAAGTTGGATTCAGACTTTTCATTGAGTTCCACAGTAGCAAAGTGAGAGACAGTGGTAATAAATTGAAACAGGGATGTTTCAGTTGGATATAAAGAAAAAAACTTTATTGTGAAAGTAATTAAGCACCATAATGTTTCCCAGAGAGGTTTGTGCAGTCCCCATCCATAGAGGTTTTCAAGACCCAACTGTAAAAGACCTGAGTAACCTGGCCCTTATTTAGAAGTGACTCTACTTTGAGAAGAAGGTTGGACCAGAAACCTCCAGAAGTCCCTTCCCCTCTGCATTATCTTATGATCCTGTAAAAAGGCAAGAAAAGTTGACAGAATACTTAGCCCTGTCAATCAAACATGTGATACTGAGGTATTTCTGAAATACAAAGTTGTCTTTTTGAAATATTGTAGGCAAAATTAGACCATACAGGTTTTCATGAAATGCACAATATAAAAGAATCCTTTAGTTTTAAAGGAAAAAAAAAAGGTTTTGAAGAACACGCAAACAGATTTTTGTAAGTTAACTATTTTATCCTCTGCTATTTTGGTGCTTGTGTTAACATTTCTCGGGAGGCTTATCACCGACTATTAATATTGTAGGAAAAGAAGACTGTAATAAAATAAATAATTAAAAGTTTAGAACAAGTTTTCAACAATGTGCAGTTAATAGGGAGGGTAAAGAGTGGTCATAAATCCTAAAATATTGATTACCTTCATCATTCAATAAAACTTTGCAGTGCATAAAATGAAAAAATTAAAGACTTCTGTGGAAGAAAAACATAGTTAAAAGGTACTTTGCAATGCATACAGAACTGGCCAGGTGAATTTGATACTGGTATTTCCTAACTCTTATGATCTTACCTTTACAATACAATATTCTAATGCCATTGCCATAAGTGAAGTATTATTAATGTTATGCAAATAGGTAAAGCAAGACCACTTATGTACAGCAACTATATGAGACCATTAATAGTTTATTAATAGTAGTATTTAGTTTTATTACAGGACTGCAGGGAACATCAGCTAAGCCCAAGTTTCTGCCATCTGGAAAAAATCTAATTACGAAGCTTCAGCTCCAAATACGTAATTTAAACAGGACAATCAGGGCTGGTGGATATGTAATCAATCAGGACAGGCCAATGAAAGTAAAAAAATGTTCTTTCCAAGACATGCTGAAAACCTGCCTAAGGCCATTTAGATAAACTGGATAAACACCATTACTTGGCAAATAATCATCTGCCATGAGGCTGTCCAATAGAAACTTCAACTCTGTCAGGACATCAGCCTATTTGAAAACTGAATACCAATAAGTTTTATATTATCCTCTAGGTATTGTTAGAAAGTCTAAACACTTTTTTCTTGCATTAAATACATCATCTTACTTTAATTACATATATATATGCACGTGTTTAATGTTTCATATATATTACACTTAGAAAAAGTGGCCAAATATACGGAAATTTGTATGTATATAAGGAAAAACACAAAGCCACCTGACAGTAGTCCTCAGTTTTGAAATATTGGATTGCTGTTTAGACTTACAGAAGTTAATTGAGAGCATAACAGTTATGATAGCTTTCATAGCAAATAGATTACTATCCATGTTAAAATAGGTACAATGGATTTCAGAACTTTCAGAAATTGTACCTCTGTAGGAGAACAGCTAGACAGATGCTGAGAAAGGGGTTCTTGAAGTGACATCAGTAACAGTATCTAAACCATGCTTTGTGTTTAAGTTAAATTCTAAAAATTCTAGATAGTTTACTATGGAAAGTCTTGTGGGGATTATTTGTCTCTTTAACAGAGAAATAAAACTACGTTACACATATATATACATATACATTTACAAATATATTTTATTTAAAAATGCAAATGTTAATGTTTTTTGAAGAATTCACTCACCCATCAGAGATGAACTAATAAAATGCAGAAAATACATCCATTGTTATTTGACAAAAGAAATATATGAGATAGATTTAGCATACTGAATTAGGCACCAATAATAACACACTTTTTTACAGACTCAGTAAATCCACTTTTGAATATGTGAAATATTTTATTAAAAACTCAGTATTTCTTTTGTCAGCTGAATGTATTACTTATAGCACAGTATATTTCAAATAAATTTGTATTTTAATAACACAGACTAGTACTAGTTCAGATCATAATGTATTCGTATTTCTCTTTATGTAGTGCAAAGATGCACAATGATAATTTTGTGCCTCTGTTCCTGCTCTGCAACTTGTCCGAACACAACATGTTGTCCTAATGCAAATAAATAGCTTGTGGTTGTAAAGCACTGTTCTCCCAGCTTATCAGGCTCTTGTTCAGTAACAGTGTTCAAGTAATGGTCTCCCTGTCTATATGCGTATTTGGGCATCAGCTTCTATGCTACGAACAGTGTGATTTCTGAGTGCATCATTTTTGGTAAAACTTGAGCTTGAGCTATAAATTTCACAGGGATAGAAAGGCATCTGCATGCCTTTGCATCTTATACATGTGCATTAGTCTATTCCTTCTTCCACCATTTCCAATAAGATACAAAAGTTTTCTGTTAATTTATACTGTTTGTAGAGTCCAGCACTTGTGCAGGGAATCAGTGGCATTGATTAATGTACAAGGGAAGCAGAGGCTAAGGTCCAGGCTTTAATTCTTGCTTCTCTGCAGAGAAGTAGAGGGACTTCTTTCCGTCCCTTTCAGCACAGCCATACTCGTGTATAATGAGTGTTTCATCTCTAAGCTCATAACAAAAACATCACCTGTTTTGTATTTACACAGTGCTTTAGGAAATGGAGCCCTTGCCTTGACTGATTTTTAGCACAGTTTCAGTTATCACAAATAATGTTTTATCTGATAATTTAAATACAATTTTGCCATTTTGGCTAGTCAGCTGCAAATGACATATATATATATTCTTCAGATACATGAACATGTGCAAGTATGTTATTGAACTTAAATGGAAGTGACACTACTGTTAGGGGTCTTTATTTTTTTTTTTTTATGGAGTGCTTGATTAAGTTCCAGGTTAGGTCCAGGTGAGTTTTGTTACTGATTTGAAAGTTGTGGTAAGAATGGTAAGAATGATAAGAATCTTAGCCTGCATTTAACACAAAAATACATGTCTACAATTCTTCAACCAATGGCAGCTGGAATGCTAAAATGGCCTTGCACAGCACCTATTTTAAATGCAGTTTATGACTGACAGTTTAGTTCACCATAAGCAGAATTGAACACCTATATACTGCTATATTTTTCATACACTAAGGTGTAATAACTTATTGATTTACACTTAATGGGAGATATTTTGTTCATTCCTGTTGCAATTTTTCTTTTGATACTTCAGCTGACAATAGAAACTTTTATAGAGAATGGGGTGCAGGACCCACAATATTATGAGAACAACTGGAGAAAGGAATTCGTTTCCAGCTGAAGAAGATATATATCTTGAAAATATAACCTATCTGCTTGTTTCTGATGTTTTACTTCAAAATTCTTTCTTGATCTAAATGCAAATTGGACCAAAACCTGAGGAAATTTTCAAAAGAGAACATTTATAAGTATATATATATATGCACACATGTATATATGAATAATTCTAATCTCCTGGTACATAGTTTGTAAAATTTTTAATTTTCAAGGTGCTTTCTGTGATCTACCCACATATATTTTTCTAAAGATAAATATATGCAAATTACTTTGCATTTAAGAGTATCCAATACTGTTCTTCAGTATATAAAGAGCTCTGACTGACACAACTGTAGCACTTATCCTACTCACTGCTACATACAAATTCTGCAATATACTTAGAGATTCTTCTTCCAAATTCCATTTTGTGCATATTACCTTATTACATTCATAAGGAATAGAAACAAAGATGCCAGCATTGTGCTTTTTAATCTGAAATAAAGTGGTCCCAAATGAAACCACTCCACTTTGTCCTGAACATGGATTTCTCAAAAGAATCTAGACTTAAAAAGATAAAATATAGAGATACATAGTCTAGATGTAGCCCGAATCTGCCATACAGCTGCATGACTAAAACTCTATTATTTAACGAGGAGGTGAATGTACCTGTAAATAATTGTATTGTCAGTAACAATCGAGAACAACCAATCTCACAGGTCTCCCAGGAAATATGGATTCGAAGACAGTGAATGCTATTGTATGACAAATAATTTTATTATATAAGAAATTTAGTATTGTACACAATCACTGATATATTTGCAAGATATAATCCCCATTAACAAAACGGTAGACTTCTAAGCATGGTTTAAATAGGGAATGGGGTCTTTCCTGTGGATGGGGTCACACAAAACTTGGGTTTTGGTTCAAAGATATTCAATATATTTGGTAATAAGTAAAAAAAATAACATAATTCTTGATATTTTATTGTGGAAGCTGTGACTTTAAAAGAAATTTAGGGGTCATAGTGAATAGTTACATGATCATTAGTTACCTCTAAGTTTCTGGGTATGAAAACTGAGGAGCTCCTTTGATTAATAACAAGAGAGATTCTAAGTCTGGAGAGTGGTCATGTATTATTTGACCTGTGGAATGACACAGAATACTGTCTCTTACATGTAATGTCTTGTACAAAAGAGACAAAAAGGTCAATCTGGTTAGTTAATCAGAAAGAAAATTAAAAGGTTTCCTGATCTTGGTCTATGAATACTCAAGCACTAGCTTTATGGCAGCTCTCCCCTCCCCCAAAAAAATTAAAGCTCTTAGTTGGAAAAAAGACTATAGGAAAGAATCTTTCAGAGAGAATACAGTTTGTTAATCATCCTTTGTAGAACATAATTTGCGTCTGTAAAATTTGAGGTACCTGCTGATCTCCTAAAATGTATCACATCAAGGTACTACCACTAAGCTTACTGAGACACTTTTAAAGTCCACACTGAGTAAGTATATCAGAATACAACAAACACTGTCAGTATCATAATAAAGTATTTAATGTTTTCCAGAGAAAATAAATTTTAAAAAATGAATTAATATTCTTTGGACACTACATGGAAAAGAAAAATAGATCAAGGTCTAATAATATATCTAACTGTATGAGACATGCTAAGAACTATTTTCTACATGAGCACCTACTCTGAAGGGGGCCTCCTGCATCCACAGAAAAAGTGTAATAGAAAGTATTGGATAACATATTAGAAAGTAATCATCAAAAGCAATAATAATTACTACCCATTAGAAGAAATAAGCTTGTCAATTTATAATGGAGTCATATTACATTCGTTACATGAAACAGTGACTGATTGCTTTAGGCTTCATTAGAAATTTCTGATAACTAATAGGTTAAAATAATACTATCTTAAAAGAAACACAAATTTATTCACACAGTTCCAGATTACAAAAACAGAGAGGAGAAACAACTGACCAACCAAACAAAAAAATAAAAACTAACCAAAATGTAACTATATCAATCTATCCTTTTTATTCATACATTTTTCACTATTGATTAGCAAAATTATTGTTGAAAAAATGCATTTATAGAATCACAGAATAATGTAGGTTGAAGGGGATCTCTGGAGGTCATCTTACTCAGCCTGCTACTCGGAGTCAACTTCAATGTTCACAGTCACAGAACCACAGAACAGCTGAGGATGGAAAGCATCACTGGAGTTCATCTAGTTCAAACTCCTCTGCTCAGGGGAGGGTCAACTACAGCAGGTTGCCCAGGACTATGCCCCCTTGAGTTTTAAATATCTTCAAGGACAGAGACTCCACAACCTCTCTGGGCAACCTGTTACATTGTTCAGTCACTCTCATGTATGGGTGGTGAACCACAGTTATGTTCAGGTAGAATTTCAATTTGTGCCCATTGCCTCTTGTCCTGTCATGGGCACCACTGAGAAAAGCCTAGCTCACTCTTCTTTACTACACTCTATCAGCTATTTATGTGCAAGGACAAAAATCCCCCTGAGCCTTCTCCTCTTGAGGCTGAACAGTCACAGCTCTATCACCTTCCCCTTGTATGAGAACTGTTCCAAACCCTTTATCATCATTGTGGTCCTTTGCTGGACTCATTCCGATATGTGCAGGCCTCTTTTGTATGGGGGAGCCCAGAACCAGATCCATCAAGCTAGCTGTGGCCTCGGTAGAGTTGTGTAGAGAAGAAGCATCATCCTTCTTTCCCTGCTAGCAACATTTTTAATAATGCTGGGGGCTGCCTTTGCCACAAGGACACATTGCTGGCTCATATTCAACTTGTTGTTCACCAGGACCCCTGATGCATGGGGTTGATCCTCCCCAGGTGTGAGGTTTGGCATTTCCCTTTGTTGAACTTTGTGAGTTTATTCCCTTCTTTCCATCTGCCCAGCCTGTCAAGACCCCTCTGAATGGCAATGTTCTCCAGCTGGATGTTGTGCTGCTGATCAGAAACCTTATCACCCCAACTGCTCAGCCAGTTTTCAGTCCATCTCACTGTCCGCTTATCTAAGCCATGTCCGCTTTTCTATGAGGATGTTATGGGACATAGTGTCAAAAGCCTTTCTAAAGTCAAGACAAACAATTCTTCTGGTCTCCCTTCAACCACCAAGCTAATCACCTCATGGTAGAAAGATATCAGGCTGATTAAGCAAAACTTCCCCATCATAAATCTATGTTGACTATTCCTGATCAGTTTTTTGTCCTTCATGTGCCTGGAAATGGTTTCCAGGATTAATTGCTGCAACACCTTCCCAGGGACTGAGTTAAAGCTGATCTTTCTTCCTAGATCCTTCTTCCTGAAGATCGGAGTGATGATTGCTTTTGTCCAGTTTTCAGGAACGTCTCTGAACAGCCAGGACCTTTCAAAGGTAATTGAGAGTGACCTCATAATGAAATCGGCCAGCATCTTCCACCTCCTGTATACTTCCTTTTCATGTCTGAATTTAGTCAGGAACTCCTTGTTCATACATGTAGGTTTCCTGCTACCTTGGCTTGACTTCCTGTTCTTTGAGGTGGACTATTCTTGAGACTGGAGGAGGTGATCGTTGAATATCATTTGGCTCTCTTGGACCCTATTCTCTCCATGGTTATATCCCACAGCATTCTTCCAAGGAGATAACTGAAGAGACCAAAGTCTACTCTCCTGAAGGCCAGGGCTGTGATCCAGCTTTTAGTCCTGCTCACTCTTCACAGAATCCTGAACACCACTAGGACCTATGTTTTATTTTAGTGTAGAAAGGTATATTTGATAAATTTTCAGTGACTAAGGAAATATATAGACATCTTAAGACATATTTTCTATAATGCGACTGTAGGAAGAATGTTAAATATAGATCTTTAATTCCGACTAAATGTTTTGCAATATTTTTCCATAGATATTTAAAAGCAAATTGTTGCCTCCAGTTTTCAGTTACTGTATTTAAATAGTTTCATTACACAAATCCACTTGACATATCAACTGTAGTATTACTTTATACTTACAAAGAACCTTTCATTTTATAGCTTTTCAGCAACAGCAGGGCAAACAGAGAGTCTGCTTCACTGCACTAGTGTATTCCAACATCACCTGCCACCTTTGGATTAGAAAAGTGGTTGCCATTTTGCAGCAGTAATACTGCGGAAAAAACGTTAAGTGAGAAGCTGTAAAGGGGAGCAGATTTTAATCATGTGTTTGGTCTTGATTTTATCACTTACACTTGATAAGCAGAATCCTGAAATTCCTATCAGTTTTTGAAAGTTCTGAAATAGTCAAAGTGCTCAGAGAAGAGAGGAAAAGAGGAAAATAAGAAGACTCTTTTTTTTTCCTATTTAAAGAGCTTTGTTAAATGTCATTCTATTGGGAGCACTTATTCTTTTGTAAAATGTTATAAAGAGATAGTCTGTTTTTCTGGAATATCACTATTTCAAAAGAAAGATAAGATTACCTTTTCATGTAAAATATGTTTAAAAAGATTGTGTCTGTTATTAAAAAGAATCAGTGTATTTTTATGAGATTTATACCATTGTTACACAAGGCTTCGCCCATAATGTTATCACCTATCACACCAAGGATTTTCCAGGAGTACAAAAAATGGCTTTTTGTTCTTTTGTTTTTACTGCAGCTGGAACTGTCAAGTCTTGGTCTATGGCTGCAGTTTCTGGGCCTAATATGCAGTAACAGAGATATGTGATAAATATTAAGAAAAATAATGTATAGTTAATTAAATGTAATCTGATATTTTTACCAACATATAAAATACACAGCTTTAGATCAGTACAAGTGTACAGAGAACTTTTACAATCAAAGTCAGATGTTAATCTTTCCAGATATTTGAGCTCTAATATAAAGAAACATGTCTTCCAAACACTTTAATTAGAAAGTGTTTTGAAAAGTTAGAAGAATCCAAAGTTTTTCATATATCTGTGTAACATCCCATTGTTCATCATATTGTATGCTTCATCATGAAAAGGAAAAGCCATGAAGATTCATGAGAGATTATTCTGAGGAGGGAGGTTCTTGGAGTGAAACTGAAATAATACTTCAGGCAAAAAGAAAAAGAAAAGTAGTGAGAGAGGAAAGACACTACATTTCAGCTACATCAACTGCAATACAAACGGTACCAGCCTATATGTGGATTTCGTATATGAGTTAATTCTATGAATTGTTTGTCCATTCAATAAATACTGAAAAGAAACAGATAATATACACATACCATTCACAATTATTCAAGAAAACTTCAAGAGATGGCAATATTTTCAGATATACAGTTATTTATTACAGAATAGTTTGAAAATATACATATGGAAGAACAGCTGTATAAAGGTGCCAGGCAGACCTTTTGCATATTACATTACCAACCAAAGTATCTTCTTAATTTCTTTTTATTGTCACACAATAAATAGACTCCAGATTTGAATCTATTTTATGCTGTGAAAAATGCATCATTAATAGTAAATACTTTGAAACATCTTCAGTCATATTGATTGTACAGACTGTTCATACCCTCTAAGTTAAGAGCATGCTGAAATTGAGCACCTCGCTGAATCACACTGGAGAGCCCTCAGTAAAAAAAAAAGAAAAAAAAAAAAAGTAATTTGAGACTCTGGACAAGTATGAGGAAAAAAAGAAAGCTCTAAAATGTTGTTAGTTTTCTGTTGTTTCCTATAGACATTGATACATTAATCCTCATAATATAAACAAAGCAATGAAAGACTTACATTGAAATTCTTTCACTGTTTTTATCTTTAGATTAGATATTAGGAAAAAATTCTTTACTGGAAGAGTGGTCACGCATTGGAACAGGCTGCCCAGGGAGGGGGGGGAGTCACCATCCCTGGACGTGGTCAAAAAAAGAGTCAATGTGGCACTCCAGGACGTAGTTTAGTAGGCATGGTGTTGTTGGGTTGATGGTTGGACTAGATGATCTCAGAGGGCTTTTCCAACCTTAATGATTCTATGATTCTATGATTCACCTTGTAATACCATTTTATTGGACACTCTTAGCACCTGAATACATTGTCTTGCTGTCTCAGACTCCAGTGCATTCTCTGTAGATTTGCAATGAAATCCTCTCAAAACTGTGATCTAAAATTAAAAGGATAACATGAAGAAATTTGGGACCTTTTTATTGCTAGAAAATTATTTGGGGTAACTGGAAATATACACTGGAAATTTATTTTACATTAATATGGTAAAAACAAAACCAATAACAAAATTATAGTAAACTTTATTTAATAATGTGTATTTCTGAATTAATAGCTAACTAATCTCAAAACTCTAATTCAGCTTTTGCAGCTGTGTGTACTTTTCTTGAAATCAATAGGAGTTCAAAGTGCATAGTGACTTCAACAAGAAATATGGTTTTCAGAACACACTTGTAGTCCTCTCTAGCAGTCTATCTAGAGAGAGAAAATATTTTTTCATCTTATTTTTAAATTTGATGTAAACA
>VZTL01034572.1:0-20094 GCA_013400535.1 Scopus umbretta | reverse complement strand
TTTTTTCCATGAGATTCTGCCAGACCTGCTCAGCAATGAAAAAACAGTGGCTCTAATGGTTAAGTTATTTAGGAAAATCCAAATTCTTGAGAAGTGACATAGAAAAGTGGTTGTGTGTAGTGGATGCACTACACAGAGTGTGTGCAGGGCTGAGGTACGGTGCTTGGCAGCACTTTTTAGCTCTTGAAGTAGTGCTTTGGCTAAGACACAAGGTAGAAATTATTGCTTTCTGTTATCAGTACAAATTTGTTGCAGTTTCAGTTAATGACTTAATTGTTCTGGCTAGTTTCCAGCATGACTGTACTTTGCCTAAATGAACTGGCCTTTATTTAAACTGGCTAGTCATTATATGATTTCTCATTATCTGCCCCTGCCTGGATCTACAATGTGTCATTAAAGGCAGTTGCTGCTGTTTTGTCCAATAAATGGTTATATTTCAATAATGGATGAAATTATTCTGACACAGGGATGTGTGCCTTTTAATTTCCTTTTGCAGAGAATTGAACAATGTCTGGGATGCATGCTGTTTCATTAGAAAATGTGTGTATCGGTGCCTTTCACACCAAAGGGGACATAAGTACAGCTAATGGTACTAAAAATTTGTTGTTTAGTATTGGCAGTGTAACCTGGTTTTCCTGAGTTTGGTACTCAATCAATGAACAGTGCTTATTGTCTGGTCTTGAAGGGGCTGAATGTTTCTTGCAGATCTTGGTTTAGTAAAGCTAATTCCGGAGCAGGACAAATGCACATTAGCCTCTACTTATCAGTGTTTAATTGGTGCAGTGCATCTAAAAGCTTTGACTCTGGCAAGTCCTTTACAAGGGGGCGGGGTGGGCTGGGGCAGAAGAAAACAACAGCAAAAATTGAGGCATTCACCCATTTGTGCTGGATGGGTGAGTGGTGAAAGCAGAGCGGGCCCCAATACAGCAGGTGATTGCAGGGTTACGTCACCCTGTCCTCTCAGACCGGTGAGCCAAGCAGTGTGTACCTGCGTGGTGACCCCAGTGGGATGGCAGCAGGGTCACTCGCCTCACTGATGGCACCCCCAGAGTTTGGAGGACAAATGACCTCTGTACTGGGCTGGGGTTTTAGGTTTCGTCTGCTCTCACCCTCCGTCAGCAAAAGGATTTGAAGGAGATGAGTGGGGCAGGTGTTCCGTCAAATTTTATGCTCTGATCTCTTTCTTCAGTTCTGGAAACCTTAGGTTTTGAACATTACTTATGTTTAATCAAATTTGACCTGACAATGTCCCTTTAATACCATATTATGCAAGGATCTCAGACATTAAAGATATTGGAGAAGTGATTAAAAGCAATTTTCTAAAAACTACTCATGTGCCTTAAATTTCAGAGCCAAACTCTTGCCACTCCGTTGACTAAATCAGTCTAGAAATCTCCAAAGCCTCTTCTGTGGCAGGGAAGTATAAGCAGCAATCCTAATCCTCAGACTGGTGAGAAATGAGAAGGCAAAACTCCCAAAGGTCTCAGGACTTTCTGGAAGGAAAATCGGAAGGAAAATTGCAATAGAAACTTGGCTTCAGGTCTTCTGTATATCAGAACTGAAATTTGCCAATCAGAAGGAACATGTCAGTGTCTTTTTTGTCTCCTTTAGGGTTTGGCGGTAGAAAGGATACAGGCTGATCCTGGCTGAGGTATATGTACCTCACTGTAGTGATGGGAGATATTTTACTTTGTTGTTGAAGTTTAATTAAATGACAACAGTTTAGAAATGTTAGCCAGAGTCCTATGAAAGGAGAT
The DNA here is from genome assembly GCA_013400535.1 of Scopus umbretta. Taxonomy (NCBI): domain Eukaryota; kingdom Metazoa; phylum Chordata; class Aves; order Pelecaniformes; family Scopidae; genus Scopus; species Scopus umbretta. The sequence continues at coordinate 18,337 of VZTL01034572.1, read as the reverse complement.
ATACATGTTACAGAGGTCTTTTACAAAGCTAGGAACCAAGAGTAAACAAACAAGGGCTCAGAAGTCTCCTATGTTTGTTATTACTTGCCCAGCCCTGAAGTCATGGATGATTGTAAAAAGCATGAAGGTTTAAAACCCGTTTCCTGATTATACAATCAACTTAGAAACCTAAGTAAAACCTTACACCAAGAAATTAGTGTTATTGTTATGGTGTAAATTTTACATACTAAGTGAAGATTTCACCTTAGATAAAATTAACGATAATGGTAAATGTGTTGCGTCTCACAGTGTTTCAGTTTTGAAATTTGTGCTTTACTAGGTGAAATACAGTGATAAGGTCTTGTATTTTATTTTTTCTTACGTTTGATTGGAATTTCAATATATATATTTTTACGTAGTACCATCTTTGCAGGAACTTCATTAAAGAAAAAAAAGGTGTACTTTGCAAACGATGTTTTTTGTTATATTCAGACATTTGTCATTTGAGATGAAAATAAATGTTAAAGTTACAGGCTTCATCAGGATCATACACAGATGATATGCTAAGTACTGCTTTTTTAAAAGTAAAAATTACAAGAAGCAAGGAGGTGAAAGAGGGCAGCATAGGCAACACTCCAGCAAACTCTTTTTGTAAATAAGCAAAGATTAGTATTGAAATATCTGTATGGGAAGATATTACATTTATTTGCAGGGCAGGGTGAAAAATCCCAGTGTTGTATCAATTGCACTTTGAAATGTTGTTTTCAGTCCTATTCACTGGGAATCCTGAAGTGAACCGAGATGAATGTTGTGCTAGGGAGTCTCTGTGCCACTGGGTGAGGTGCGTCCTTGGTGCTTTGAGATTCAAAGACCAAATAAATTTCATAGTAATCTTGTTAATTTGAAATAAATGGGCATTTTGTCAATGACTTTTATAGTTGCAAGGTTAGATTTGTGGCACGCGGTCCAAAGCTACAGGGTTGTTTTTTTTTTGCATTAGCTTCATTGGACCTTGAGGCTGACCCATTATGACTAGAGCAGCCTGACCAGTTGTGGCATTTGTTGGTCGCTGCCCTTACTGCCTCAGCTGTAGAAAAAAACCACAGGTGCTTTTGGACCGAATTGAAAAAGGATACACAAAACCTCTAGAATTCTAAGTGTTGATATTTTTGTCTTAATCCCCAGCCACCCTCCAAAATCTAAAAAAAAGAGAATTTTTTAAAACAAGGTATGTTTTTTGGGAGACAGCTTAGATGTTGAAGAAGCTGATAGTAGAGAAGAAGCCTTTTCATCTCCCATATTAGATGTTGTAACTTCAACTCACACAGTGTATTGCCATCCCTGAGGACTGTAAGTTACATTTTGGTTTGAAATAACCACAATAAACAGCTGTTGTGTACCAGATGACCTCTGACCGCTTTAAAATTATCGGTTTGTGTTTTATCTTGTATTGTGTAACTTCATGATGAGGAACACTGAGCTTTGGAAATGAAACTTCTTTGACACCCCTTTTCAAGTGTATTCACATATGTATTAGCTGAGTGCCAGTGCCTTGCTCAGCTGGCAGAATGTTTTGCTGTTGCTGCCTAGGTTGATGCAGTGCTCCTCTTGAGATGTACTGGGCTGTGTGTCTCCAATGCTGGCCTTAACACCTGGAAAGACACCCAGATAATGCTTGGTTTCTGGAATATGTTATGCTGGCGGTAAAGTAGCTCAAGGGTAGCTACCCGAGACTGTGAGGTACCAAAAGCTTGCTCAAAATTACTTTGAACTACTTGTGCTTTTACTAAACTAAAGTGACAGCAGTTGGATGTTGTTCTTCCCTCACAAGGCTGAGCATGTTGCCTCAGCAAATGCTGTAAGGCTTGTCAACCTCTTGGCCATTCTGTCACACCCTTTCCTGTTAAAGAAAAGTTTAGCATAAAGTTCATTCTTATCTAAGGCACCCTATAACATTAAAGGCTTCTTGTTCCCTAGTTTTGACTGAAAACCAATTACCAGAAATAGTAATGGGTTTCAGAAAAATCGGAGACCCAGGGTATTGTAATATTAGAAACATTTCACTGTTTTGCTTGGCAACTAGAATAAAGTGGTTTAGGAAGCATGAAACAATACTGATTACTAACGAGAATACTACCAAAAGTTTTTTGGGAGCAGTGTGTTTCTGCCCTCAGGTAATGAAATTTACTTCACTGTTTCCAAGGTTTTTCTCTGGATTTAATTTTTGCGCCTTGTCTTCAGTAGGTCTGTTTCTAAAATAATTAATTTTCTTGTGTGCTCATGCTCTGTCCAGCCCGGAGGATCTTCCACGCTGTTACTCCTTCATTCAAAGCTTAACCAGACATAATTCAATTAGTTGCTCCCAGAAGAATATGCATGCACACTAAGACTAGCAAACTGCTTTTTAATGATCTCTTTCATCTTTGTCAGTGGGGGCCTCTTTCAGAGTATTTTAAAACCAAAGGTAGGACTCCCATTAGTCGTGGTGGAAGCTGTGTCTCCACCTGCAGAAAAGCTGACAGTTCACTCAGGTAGCTTGTGGCTCTCCATAACTGCGTGACTAGCTAGGAGATTATGTGGGGGTATTTAAGGATGTGAAGCTAAAGTAAAAAAACCTCAAACAGGCCTGCTTTATTAAGGATCATAATTCCATGCAGGAGATAAGAGAGAGGTATTCTCTTTTATAAGAATTGTTGCTGAACTCCTTCCATAAAATGCTCCCAGCAGTACTCTTAATAAGTTGAATTACTGGCATTCTCATGAATTTAATTATTTTCTAAGTCATTGTATGAAAGACACATTTTACAAACAAGTGCGGAGACAAGTACTTACCATAAGCATTTTTACAGGGTAAACATTTTGCAGAGGAACAATCATTTTTAAACATGAAGAGTGAATAAGGAGTCAATGTTTATTATTTGATTACTGTTTGCCTTGCACGCCTAATCATATACCAGGACCTTACTGTGCCATGTCCTGGAGAGCTCACTGTCTATGTATAAGGTAGACAACAAATAGAGAGTGAGATGAACGTGAGGAACAATGAGACAATAATGGTGGGTATAACCGTATTTACTCTTTATGATAAAATATCTGTCCATTGCATGTTTCAGCAGGGGGTTAGTTCCATCTGACAACAAGAAAAAAGCCTTTGATTCCAGTGTTTACTAAATTCAGTCCCAGAGATTTCAAAGTTCGGCCTCCAAAAACTGTCATTCCTTTCAGGGAATTTGATCCTGATAGACCTGAAGAGAAAGAAGTTCAAAGACTCCCAGTGAGATTCTTTGGAAAAAATCTGTGTACCACAGTGACTGTTCAGTTTACTCGGCTGCAACAGGCTTCACTGAGGCAGTTTTCTCAGTGTCCCAGGAGGCCAGTGGTAAAAACCCACCTGACATAGTCTTTGGTCCCTGCTTTTGCATTTCACTGTAGTCCTAGTTCAGCAAACATACAAACAGGATGAATCTATGCTTAACTCTGTTAAAAATGATAAAACAAGGAGTCAACCATCTCTTTCAGGTGAAAAGAAAATCTTGCCTTTTTTGACATACCTTTAGTAAGACTGCCATTTGCTAGTCTTCTGGCAGAAGGGAAATGCTGTCCTTAAGCAGTTCTGATTCATCCGTACCACTTTCTCCAATGAACATGTGTTTGACAGATCCTCTAAATAATTTTAATGTTTATTAGTGAGGAGTAGGAATAAATTTTAATATTGATCTTTCTGTGGAGCTGTGTAAATCTTGGGAGTGAAGGGCTAGGGCTGTTCAGAGCTGTAGCTTCAGCTTATCGTGTTTAGTTTCATCTAACGTCATGGTAGGAATCATTCTGAGTTATGTGTTATACATATACAGCCATGTAGACATTGTAGTGTAATTTTTGGTATTACGTTTTTGAGTTCAGGAATACAATTACATTTGCAATATCTTTTCAGTCCCCCAAATCTTGGATCGAAGAGGTCTTCAGTAAAAGAGAATGTGCACACATCATTCCCAGTTCAAAAGATCCTCACAGGTAAAACAATGAATTTCTCTTTCTTTCTGTTACATTTAGAAATAATCAGAATAATTTTTATGGGCATTGTGTCTAGCTTGGATGAAGATCTTTGCAGTTTTGCAGTGCCCCAGTTGGTGATTGCTGGTGTGTATGGGTTTTCATAGATGCTGTCACCAGTATGCTTTAAATGAGGCTGTTCATTTGAATTGGGAATTGGCAACAACTGAGCTTCCTAGGCTTCTTGGGTGTTGCTTTCAGCCCAGTGACCAAAACTGTGGCATCCAACTGGGAGACTGAGTTACATGGCGTTACTGCTGCATCAGAATTCATAATCCTGAACCACCATTTTCCTCCTTCCTCAGAGTACTGCCCGCTGCTGGTCACAGCCTTCTGAGATAGAGGTTTCTGCTCAGTCTGGTGTAAAGTGTGGAAAGAGTAAGGAAAAGATCAAATCCTCAACCTGTGTTTTAGGACCTGAGAAAGCAAACATAATTTGGTATTCCAGTCTGTGTATCTAGTGGGTGGTGTTGCCTAAATAAACTTGGTGAGATCACATTCTGAGGATGTAAACTTGTAATTTTTATATTGTTTTGAACACATAGGTAGTGTAGGGTAGGTAAGGTCGATAACTCATCTATGAAATGCAGATTTGATATACAGTCTGAGATGTAAAACGCCAAACAGATCACCAAAGTTACCCAGTACGTCTACCAGGGTTGAGTGTAGAAGAACAGAGCCTTTAATGCTGTGGATGAGAGTTTTTTTCATAGGTGCCTTGATATTTTATGAACACTATTACAGATGTTTTCTTTTATACAAGCATGTATTAATTATCCATCTTTTATCCCAGGTGTCCTGCAGGGTGCCAGGTGTGCGACAATTTAATCAGGTAGGAGTGCATAAATACATATCTATGATTTTTATAATGACCTATAGTTAGTAATGGGCATTCCTAGTCAAGGAAATAATGACAACAAAAATAACCTTGCTCTTCTATTGTCAGAGCAGCATTTCTGGGGGTGTGCTGGAGAATGTTTAGCATAAATCTGGGTACAGTAACCTTACAGTAACCTTTAATTTATTTGTAATAGAAAATTTTATCCAAATACTTTCTGTGGATAAATTTGTCTTAGTCTTCTTCTGAGGAATGAAAGGCAGAAACATGCCTTTTAAATGGGAGACAATTTCAGCTTTATCCTGGGTGATAAGAAGGAGAGAAAGCAATGAAGAGAGAAAGCAATATGAAGAGATGAAAGCAATGGAGAACAGTGAGAAATACAGAAAGAGGAAGAACAAAATAAAGAGAGATGAAAGAGGGTAATAGAAACATCCTGGATGATAGGTTTTTTTAAAGATTTTTTTCATCTTCTCTGCAGTGGGCATTCTGAGTCCTTGCTTTTGGGAAGGCAAGCAACAAAAATTACATCACTTTGGTGCTTTTAACTCATGCATGGGTTTTTCGGACAGCTAGTATTTTGTGGCTTGTATTAATTGGTTGTTTTCAATCGAATATTTGTTGTTCAGCTGGTGTTCCCAAATAGGTTTTGATACTGTATGTTTATGATAATAAATTATCAGTTGTTAGGAACAAAGATTTTAACTTTCCTTGACCTTTGTTTTTTGTTAAAGGCCTCTGAAAGCTGAAGCAACAGAAAACAATGAGTTTCTGATAATGAATGACTAGCAAGGTGGTGCTAACTAGTCCTGTCACGTGCACGAGCATGATTGTTTGCTTTTTCATTATGTTTCCCATTTTATTTTGCTTCTAAGATTTATGTGAAACAAGATTCACATTTTCAAGAAATCAAATAGGTTACTCCTTGAAATCAGATCACTGTAAAGGACTGATACACAGAATGGTGTTGGCCTTGTAAGTACAGCAAATTATCTGTGCGGCATCTATTCAGAAAGGGACAACTGATTCTGAGGGAATGGTCACGTGTTTATGTTGCTTTAGAGCAGAAGAGTAGAGATTGAAAGTTTTTTGCAGGTGTTAGGGAAGTAGAAATGCAGGGAGGATTTTAATGCTTCCTGCTAACCTGCAGATACCCATGTGGGTATCTAAGCTGAAGTTAATTTGTGCTTAAAAATATGGTGCTTATGATGCTTAATCCCACCTAAATCAAGACTACAGCAGTTCTGCAGTTTTCCCCCTTCCCACCACAGAGTGAACATGTTGTTATTTGGTCTGGGAAGCTCATTGGTATGAAAATTAACCTGTTGGGTTGGAAAACCAAACCAAGATCAGCTTTCTACCAGATCAGCTTCCTAATCAAACACAGTTTAGCTGCAAGAATGTGAATGCTACAGTGGGAGAGGGAGGAAGAGAAACTGGAAATGTGCACCCCATTGGGTGGGTTTCTTTTTTTCTTTCACTTTCTCTGTAAAGACATCCCATACCTGTGTGGGTTTTTTACCTTGTTGTTGTTTCTTTCACTTTTTGGTGAGCATTTTCATGCTGTTTACGTTCACGTGAATCATACTTGTCAATCTGTCTATATCTGCAGAGTGTGTGTGGGTGTCTGATGTTCATTTCAGTCAGCCATTATCTTTCAAGTACGTTTTCCCAAATGTTAACTGTTCTTGTCTTCTATATCTTAAGGTGTACACAGAGCTTTGTTCTAGGAGAAGATTTCTGTTCCTAACAAGGGGAAATAATTTTCCCATAGGCGTTATACCTGGTTATATTGTATTTATTAGATCAGCCATGAAATAGGTTTCGGGCCTCCTGAGATCTGTAATTTTCCACAACAGTCCAAAAGTTATGTGAATATACTTGATGCCTACTATAATTTGACCTAATATTGTAGGCAAATGAAATCTGTTAATGATTTCTTATTTGGAGAGAACTTCCAAAGTTTGCAAACAGTTTATGACTGGGTTATGTAACTGTTTGCTAATACTAAGTAGAATAACTCCATTTAGTATTTGCTAATCAAATCTGAGTAACTTACTGGCACCTTTGTCCATATTTCCCTGGTGTGTTGAAATGGCCTCTATCTACTCTTCAATGCAGTGCTTACAAACACATCCCAGACAGCACCTAGATCGAGCCTCACTTGCATGAATGTTCACAAAAGTGGTGCTGAACTTCTTCATGCTTACACATCTGAGATGTTCTCACAAATTGTCTCTATATCTGACCTTTTAGGCATATTTTTTGGATGCAGTCTCTAAAGTGCTGCCTGTCAGGGCACCAGATTTTGTAATCTGGCTACTGCAGTTGCTTTTACCTCAGTGTCAGCCCTCCAGGTTTCCCTTGTTGCTCCAAGTGTGACTTTTCCAGGAGTCTGCTTTTGTGTTACTGACATTGCTCCCTCCTTCACTAGTAGCTTAGTGAGCCTTTGAGGCAAAAAAGGCAAAGTAATTGCAAAGACACTTTGAGTCAATGCATATGATATATTCATAGGGTCACAGGACAACCCAGGCTAGCAGGGACCTGGGGAGGTCTCCAGTCCCAGCCCCTGCCCAGAGCAGGCTCAGCTGGGGGGTCAGACCTCACTGCTCTGGACTTCATGCAGTTGCGGCGTGAAACCCCCAAGGCCAGAGAGAGCCCACGCTCCCCAGGCCCCAGCTCCACTGCTGGGCTGTCCTCCTGGGGAAAAGGCTTCTTCTTATTTCCTATGTTTCAGCTTGTGTCACTGCCTCTTGCCTTCCTGCCATGCACCACTGTGAAGAGCCTGGCTGCATTTCCTCCATCCCCTCCCATCAGTGCTGGGGATGCTGTTGGATGCCCCTGAAACCATCCCTCCTCCCAGCTGAACCTTCCCTGGTCCCACAGGCTCTTCTTGGAGGGCAAGGGCTCTAGTCCCACCGTCTGTCACCAGGATGGTCACTCTCTCCTGAAGTCCTTCCAGTTTGCTGGTGTGTTTTCTGTATTGGGAACCCAAAGTGGAGGCAGTATCCAGACGAGTTCTGACAAGCACCAAGCAGAGGGGACAGTTCCTGCCCTCCTTTGGCTCTCAGGCCATGTCCTGCTCACACCACCACAGGCGCCGCTGGCCCTCATTGCTGCCTGGGCACACGAGTGGCCCTGGTGCAGCTTGCTGCCCGTCAGCACCCAGGGCTGTCCTCCAGAGCTGCCCCCTCCCTAGGGCTGCATGTGCCCTCCATCCTCTTCTCTGGGTTGCTGGTGGAGATACTGAACACGACAGGCTCTGCACAGACCCCGCAGGACCCTGATTGATACTGGCCTCTAGGCAGCACCCGACCTATAACCACCACCCTGTGAGCCCACCACCCATCCAGGTCCCAGGTCCTCACCCACAAATGTGCCCTCCCTCCCAGACCATAATGTCCCAGCCCAGGTACATGAATACTGGGGGAGACAGTGCCGAAAGCCTGGCTATAGGAGTGGTTGGTGGCATCTGCTGTTCTCTTCTTGTCCCCATGATTTTGTTGCAGAAAGCAGTCAGGTGGATCAGGCATGATTTACCCTTGGTAAATCTTTACTGACTGCTCCCTGTCATTGTCTTCTCCCTGCTGTGCCCAGATGTGGGCTCCAAGATTGTCTCACTGCTTGATTTTACCTGGTACTGATGGGAAGCCATCTGGCCTGCTGTTTCTCAGGTTGGCTTTTGCCCTTTTTTGAAGGCAGGTGTGACATTTGCCTTTCTCCAGTTGTTGGGGACCTCCTTGACCTCCATGACCTTTGAAAGCTGATGGAGAGCAGCTGCACAAGGACATCAGCCACCTCCCTCAGAACCTTGGGGTGCAGCTTGACATGTTTCAGGGACACACGTGGGTCAAGTGCTTGCAAGTGATCCCGACTCGACCATCATCCCTGGCTGGTAGCTCATCTCCTTGAGCCCTGTCACTATACACACAGCACAAAACTTTACAGAAAAAAAACAAACAAGCAGCTGTATGTAATGTTCTGCTCTAGTTTCCTGAACCTTGCTGAGAGCCTCTTAGTCTTGGCTTTTGACCTCCTAGGTAGCTCAGGAGCCCTTAGCACCTTGTCCCTTCTTGTGAGATGTCTAGAGAGAGAGAGAGTGTGCCAGCATGGAGCAGAGTATGAGTAGTTTGGGAAATACCAGTCCTTTTGCATTCATACCTCTTGCTGTGGTAATCTCTGAGGTAAAAGCAGCTGCATGGACCCTGCACACCTGTGTGTTAGGTCTATGTGCAGTTCCTTCACTGCCTGCTCAGCATAACTGAGCTGTTCTGAATGCAGCTTTCCTGTGGGTGCATTTGCATGTAAACATCAAGTGTATAGTGCAAATCATGTTAATTACTAAAATAGTTCCGTGTTCATTGGGCCTCTCGGTTTCACGGTTACTGCACTGATTTGTCTTGTCAGATGGTTAATTCTTTTCTGTAGGATCTCAACTTTGAAAAGGTAGGTTGCTCTAGCTCTTGCTGCTCTAGGAGGGGCTGCGGATGTGACCCTGTGCAGAACAGTAATGTGTGAGATAGAAAGTCATTCTGTGCTCATATTTTGATGATGGGCTGAAATTAATTCAGATTTTAGAAAATGTAATCCATTGATGAAGAGCCTGATTGCTTTTCAGTGCTGTCCTTCCAAGCACTGGTATTTGCTGAGTCAGGTGGTGTAATGTGATATCTAAGTGAATAATGTAAAGTAATGTAGTATTTAGCTGGGACTGCTATTGGTTCTCTGTCTTTCAGGATGATGCCTAGATGAAAGGTCTTGTTACTGTGAGACCACTCTAGGAGCAGTACAGTGACCACAGGGTATTTTCAGGACCAAAGAACAATTGGGTATCTATGTTTTTTCTCATCTTTCATCTAAAAATCAATGTTTTCCTGAGATTTGCTGTCTCTTACCCTTGAACCCCCCCAAAAAGCAAGCAGAAAAAAATGGAGCAAGGAGGCTAACAGCTCATCTATAGAGAAATTTGTCCTCCGAAGACCAATAATAAAATCAAAACTATTTCTTTCTTCTGGTCCTTCCTTTGAGGTATGCAGGGAGAGTCTTAAAAAGGTATAGTCATTGGCTTCGTACTCTTTGTGGGCAGATTTTATCCAAATCTGCTTCCCTTATGCTGTCTGCTTTGCAGTTACATTGCTCGGAAACACTTTTAGTTTAGATACATCTCTGTAGTGACTCTCAGTGTGGATTCTGAGTCCACATGTTATTTAACAACACAATGTCTGCGATGATCTTCCATCTGTATTGACTGCTCACAGTCTTCTGAAACAGTCTGTTAATTGTATATCTGTAAGTGACTTAGTGTGACTGGCTTATTCTCCACGTTCCAGCTTGGATACTTTTTGTTTAGTTCATTAGCCTTGACCTGCCTTGGTTTGCCTATGAGGAGGCAAAATAACAATGGGTCTTACTTTTGGGGTCAACACTCGTTTGTTTCAGCAGGTCCTGTTCCTCCTTCTGCTAATCCCTGGGTATTTTTTTCTGCCACCACCACAGTGCAAATAGTTGTGGAGTCATGCAGTGAGCCAGACCAGGCAATACTTCTGGTTAGAGAAACTTGGCAATAAAACCCCTCTGTGAGGCTTTCCACCTGCCCCAACTAGGTCATTTCCACTTCATTTTTCCAGTTTCCAGTATTTGGTTCTGAGCACATGCCTGACTTCTTTCTGCCAAGTCCCCGGATTTCTGTAATATCCTACTGTTTGACTCAGCTAGGGAAAAGGTATAGGTGGCCTAGGTTAGCTAATCTATGTTGAATTGGCTTGACAAAAACTTGGGCATTTTGGTAGTCCCTATTGCCTTCTGACTTCTAGTTAACCATCATCATACATGTGGCAATAGAGCTCGTCTTTTCTGCAGTGCTAGGCTTCTACAACTCTTTAATTCTCCACAGAATAAGATTGTTTAATTGAGTTATTAATTCCCCAAGAGTGTGGGAGGCTTCCTTCTCCTGTCTGCTTTTGCAGAGCATTGAGTCAATCAAATGTAATTTGCCTGTGTTGAAAAACTGCAGTGCAAACTTTATTTCATGGTTTCTGGGTATCAAAAAGTGCCTTTCTAAAACAGTTCACTTCCTTAATTTTCTTAGGGTTGTTTTGGGGTATGTTTTGTTTGTTTGTTATTTTTAGCCTATTTATCTTCCACCAGTTGGTTCTCACTCATCTCCACAGAAAACTCCCTCTCTTTCCAAATGTACCTCTTCAGGGTTTTGCAGATGTTGTTTACATCTAACCTGCCCCTAGATCCACAAGTAATACATCTGAGTCCCAAGGCAGTCATTGAATTTGGGTTGTTGGAGGCTGTTTGGTATCTTGAAAGACTAAAAGTGAAGAATTTATCTCCATTTCTCAGGGTGTATTAACTTCTGAAATGTCTAAAGGAAAACTGGATTGTCAGATGTCACTATAAATTACATTGAAGTTAATCCTATAGAAGAGACTGGAGCCTGTCAAAGCTTGTATGACAGTAATACTGATTGAATTTGGAATCTGGGTTATTCATCCAGTTGCAAACCTTTAATGCTAACTGAGCTTCTGCTAAATTTCCATTCACATTGTACTTCAACCCATTTATTTTGTATATTCACTTTGCTGGCATCTAAGCGTTAGTATAAAAGTCACTCTGAAGTTCTCTGTAGACTGAGAGTTGCTCTTCTCCTCCCGATTAATGATGGTAAGTCCTAGATCTTTCGTCAGTGCCTAGAATACCTGTGGTAATAACCATAGCAAACCCTGGTGTCCTAAGATACTCCTGAAATCTCATGTATGAGACCAGTAAATCTGAGCTGGATTGCTGAGGTCAGAATTGCTATATGTGAATCTCAAACTGTTACAGAGTCACACAGAATCACAGCATGCTTTAGGTTGGAAGGGACCTTTGAAGATCATCTAGTCCAAGTCCCCAGCTGTTATTAGTGTTCCTCATGTAGAGAACAAATTCTGCAAAACTATTTATGATTTAATTCAGTGTCATTTTTCAGCTAAGTTAATTTTTATTATATTCCCTTTTAGCAAGTTACAATATCCTTCTTTGTAGAAAAACTATTTGGGCTATTCTGACGAAGATCCTAGAGTTACATGCAAGTGTGTTTGATATAAAATAATGTCTTTATTTTTAATGTGAGATGTTGCTGTGGACGGCTGATTGGAGATCACCCAGGAGTAGACTGTAGCTGGCCTGTGTATCAGGCTGCCCCACAGACAGATGATGGAGAATGGTCTGTGCAAAAACACACCAAGACAAGTCCAACAGATGCATTTGGTACAATTAATTTTCAAGATGGAGATCATACTTACCATGCCAAGGTAATAGATGCTGGATTTGTATGTCTGACTTCTTTTTTATAGTTTCAGCATAAGAAAGACAAAAAGTGATTTTGGGTGAATATCAGATTATTTGTCTTAAGAGAGCAGGGGAATCTAAAAGCAAGGCAGGTTAGAGCATGTGTATGATATTTTTACGTTGAACTTCACCTCAATTAAGCATAGTCTGTCATGCTGCCTGTACTGCTTACTGATGTATTTTTGTGCTGTCATGTTAGCAGTATTGTGAAAGTTCTAATCCTGCACAAAATCTTTAAGACATTAATGCTGAGAACTTTGTGAGATATTGCAGGTTCTTCTCTTGGAGTTTGTAAAGGATGTTTATTTTACCCATTACTATTTCTTCCAGTATATTAGACTCTCTTATGATAGCAATTTGGATCAGCTGTTGCACCTGATGGTTAAAGAATGGCAGATGGAGTTGCCAAAGCTAGTGATCTCTGTTCATGGAGGCATTCAAAATTTCAAGCTTCCCTCAAAGGTCAAGCAGGTTTTCAGCAAAGGATTAGTGAAGGCTGCTGAGACTACAGGAGCATGGATAATTACAGAAGGCATTAACAGCGGTAGTGTAATTATTTTTTTTTGTCTCTGTCTTGCTCTGATTTCTTTCTCTGCATATGAGTGTATACATTTATGGCAAATATAATGAAATTGTTTGATAATTTGCGATACTTTAGCACAAAATGATGCTTTTCTTTAAGGAGCAATGCATAATTCAAAGAGTGACATCATGTTCCTCTGCTGTTCACAGGCATTCTGAATATTTTTCATAATTCTTTTTATTAAAGAGCAAAGTATTCTGTATGTAATATGAAACACTGACAGTAGATAACCAGAACTTATTTACAGTCAATTTTATCCGCTTCATTAAAATATCTAGGTTCTGAAGACTGTGATTGGTGTTTTTGAAACAGTTTTCAAATCTAAATTTGTGTTTTATAATTAAGAAAGTTTTCAATTACGATAATCCATTAATTATCTTATTAGTATCTGAAACTCCCTGTAGACTAGTCTCAAAAACTGAAGGGGTCAGTAAGCCATGGAACTGAAACAGTTTTACTTCTTTAGCTTTTATTCAGTCTGGTGACCTTACAGGAGAACTGTTCTGTGCATTTATGTAAATAATGAAGTTTTTATGGAGGTAGAAAGCACTGTTAGCAACATATATGGGTATTATTAATTACAAATATGTGTTGAATTTGAAGCATTGGTGCATTACGTCTGAGCCTTACAATTCCTGCAGTGCATGTTGAATGTACAAGCCAGGTGGGATGGTTTGTTTCTGGTTGAAACTTAACCATAGAATAACTTAAACAATGGGAAACCCTTTCATTGGTGTCCTGTAGCAGGTCTCTGAATGTAGAAGAAAAATAATGATTTATCTGTGTAGGAGTGTCCAGGCACGTGGGGGATGCACTGAAAGGCCGTGCCTCACCACACCTGAGAAAGATCTGTGCTGTTGGGATTCCTCCATGGGGTATCATTGAGAACCAGAGGGATCTCATTGGAAAAGATGTGAGTTTGACACATTTTAATAATAAAAGCATTTGTGTTCAGGGGATGTTATAGCTTTTTTGCATATTTTATTTTCTGCTTGCTTCCTTTTACTGGTTTGATACTTTTTTTCTAATAATAGAGGCTTAGATTTTGATCAGCAGTAGAATTCTGTGGCATGTTGAGGCACTGGATTTTGCTTTTTGTCTGCAAATGAAGAGTTTTAAAATATTTCTCTTCTTACAGAAAATTGCCATTCCTTTTTGAAATTTTGTAATTAATTAGGCAAGTCTCTTGTGGTTGCAAATGATGTATTTCTATGTTCATGTGATTCAAGACGAGCAGTCAGGTTATTGGTATACACAAGTAGGCTATGAATATGTGTGATTTTTATTCATAAACTAGAACTTTATATGACTGCCAATGTGAGGGCACAATCTACATAACTGTCTAAAACCACTTGACAAGTAAGGTGAAATCATTCCTGATAAAGGATAGCTCACTTGTTTTTAGTGGGAACACCTAGGAAAAATATGCCATTGTGTTTCAACTGTTGCAAAGAAAGGCAGGTGGTGACTCTGCCTAAGGACTGCAAGCCTAATCAGAAATGCTGTCTGTGGTATTATGGTTTTGTTGCTGTTAAGAATCAAATGAAAACCCATGTTTGAGCAGACGAGCAAAAAGCGTGATGAAGGCTTTCAGAAGATCACAATATGATGAAGAAATACATACAAGCAAACAACATAAATTGTGATATTTTGTTGGTTTCTTTGAAGATCTTTTTATTTTGGTTTTCTTAGGTAGTTTGCCTGTACCAGACTCTTGGTAATCCACTCAGCAAGCTAAGTACCCTCAACAGCATGCATTCTCATTTTCTAATGGCAGATGATGGGACAGTAGGCAAGTATGGGAATGAAATGGTGCTCAGGAGGAATTTGGAGAAGTACATATCACTTCAAAAAATACACACAAGTGAGTACTGCTGTGGTCAGCTTTATGACAGAAAAAACTACCCTTAAATATGTGGAGGTACTTGATATTTCCTGTTATGTCTTGTATGTCTTTATTTGTCATAGATTTCACTAACATTGAAAGTTATTAATTGTACATGTCTTGAACTCTGAATATCAGGAAAATGAAAAGGACAGCATTTTTATAAAGCATTATGCATTCGGCCTAACTCACATTTTGGTTTCTCAGTCGTAAAGACATCTAAATTACTCAGATTATTTAGTAAGTATTGAGCATTTTCTCAGCAGTTTTGTGTGGTCTCTATTTCAGCACTAGATAGTTTCCCAGCATTTTGGTAGGTGGAAAAATTGTCACATTCAGTGGAAATTGAATCCTTCTTCCCCTGTTCATTACTTTTATTCTCATCACTGTTCTCTGTTGCAAGTGTGTGAAGGTAGAGAAACAAAGACTGGTTGTGAAAGGAATACCTTCAGTCAATGTTTGTTTGTCAGATTGTGTAACTTCCATTGTTTGCCTATACAGTAACTGTGTTATTGTATAGAAATCATGAATGAAGTATTTATTACATAGGCAAGTATTTTTATGCACTAGATTGGGTAAATTATTTGTGGAAGTTCACTTTTACCTAGTGATTTAAATCTTGAGGTATGTTAAAAAGACGTTAGCAGAGTTATGGTGTTGAATTTTTATTTCCTTTACCTGATCACATTATAGTATTTACAAACTTAGAAATTTACCCAATTTTTAATGTGTTCGTATTTAGAGTTTCTTCCTCAGCCTTTTGTATCTTCTCTTACTATGAGTTTTTGCAAGTCTGACTTTCTGTTGGTTTTCCATTTCTATTGGATCTTATTTGAAATTTATTTCTGACTGTTAAAAAAAACCACCCTGCTGTTGTAAAACTTGAGAAAGTCTGTAAAGAAGTGCCTGATTACTTTTCTATGCTTTTAGATAAACAAATGGATATTGGCAACATTTTAAACGCTGTCAGCATCCTTCTGTGTGAGAGCTAACATAAAGGGCAGAGGGATATATTGAAGGATGTTTCTTCTTTTCAATGCTAGGGCCACTTACAATTTTATCAGGAGGTTTTCATGTTTTTTTTAATCTGGTTGCAGAAGTTCTGTGAAGGCCTTAAAAGGTGCAAGTCAAATTAGGGATGGTGAAGGCATAATTTCCTCTCCATTGAACCATGTATGAGACTCCTTCATGAGTATTTATTTACCAGATGTTCTGATTTTTTTTGTGTGACTGAGACCTGTTTGTAACTGGTTAGGTGTGTTTTGAAACAGGAATGGGCCAAGGTGTACCCGTAGTTGGGTTGGTGGTGGAAGGAGGCCCCAATGTGATCCTAACGGTTTGGGAGTACGTGAGGGCCAGCCCGTCTGTCCCTGTGGTGGTCTATGAGGGCACTGGGAGAGCTGCAGATATCCTGGCTTTTACCCACAAACACACGGGCGATACGGGGTGAGTAGTGGCATAATGCTCCTCCTGCTTGGTCTGTTGTATTGGGAGGGACCTGAACATGCCTGCCTCAAAACCGCTAATTTCTAATGCTTCTAGTAATGACTCCACTGTGGTCTTTTGCTGACTTTCTGTGAAGTGAGAGCAGAGTTTCTTCCTTCTTTGTCTCAGACTAGTGCTGAAAGAATTATTCTGCCAAATTTAATAAAGCTGTTTTGAAGAGGAAAAAGTAACAGCATCTAGCTATTTTGGGTTATTATAATGTTTCTCACCTTTGGCAAGGGACACTGCTGGGTGACCCCAGAGTGCCTGCTTGGATTTTGACTCAATCCTTTCTCCTGACATCAGTATTCTGTATGTGGGCTTAGATTTGGGTTGCACAAAGCTTTTGAGACTAGGGCTGGGATTAGTTGCTGCAGGAGCCTCAGGCTGGGGTAGGAGAAGGACTAAGGTTCCTTGGCTTTTGCTTTGGTTTACCCAGTGGTAACCCAGATTTTCATCCTTGTCTAGCTTTAAGTCTTTCTGTCACCTCCAGTGCAGCCACAGCTGCAGACTCTATTAAATCTACCTTGATGAAATTTTTACATTAAAAATGAAAAATTATATATATATTTGTGTAGTGAATTAATATTTTTGTGAAAGTTTTTCAAAGTCAAAAGGGCTTTTTAAATAAAAGGGTGGCCTGGGTTTGATCCAATTAAAAAAAAAGAACAATTTAATAAAATTTGTATCCCAATTTTTTGTTTATTATCTTTTCTAAATATTCTTTAGTAGGAGTGGTATTTTCCCTAGTGTTTCTTCTATATTTTTATCTTTAAAAAAAAATCCTGCCATTTCAAAAGAAAAAGGAAGTATGGACAGAAATGTGAACAGAAAGATAAATGAGGGAAAAAAAGTGGGGGAGGTATGAAGCTTAATGAACAAATAATTAGAATTTTAATTTGATCCCTATATGATTATCGGAAGAAAGAAAAATTTGTCTAAACTTTTAATGATTTGTAGCTGCATATTCACAGCCAGTCTTTTGAAAATTGTTAACTTTTTCATTTGTCCTATTTCCAATAGAATATATGTATTGTCAAAACTAATGCCTGTGTGAATAATAATTTATGTTATGGGATGCCTTTATTTCATTGAAAGAAGGCAGGAATAAGTCAACAGAGTAGAAGTAAAAGAGATTTATTGTACATCTCTGCTTAGTTTTGTCTTTTGCTGAGGTGTCATTTGAGCTGGTAAGAAGTAGCTGAAAAATACACATATTCTTGCTTGTATATCTGTTTTTCAGGGAGCTGCGCCCTCAAGTGAAGGACGAGGTCTTAGTGATGATTCAAAACACATTTAGCTTGGGACAGAAACAGTCCAGTCATCTATTTCACGTTTTGATGGAATGCATGGAGCACAGAGAGTCCGTGAGTGGGGTTCACGCTCTGAGTTTAGGATGTCTTCATTTGGTGTTATCCTTTTTGCACTTTCTGTGGTGCGTTGGCATGGGCACATCAGTTGCAGAAGTAATGGTGATATCTCTAATAGAAGAGAACACAAAGGTGTCCATGTGAACTTATATATTGGATAACTCCCCAGAGCCTGTTTAGTTAACTTCTCAAGTCTTAGTGGCTGCCTATGAAATGACAGTCTTTCTTATTTTAGTGAGAGGCCAGACATCTTTGTTTTTGCAGGAAAGATCAAGTAATTCCTACTTTTTTTGTTCTCTCTTTCTAGTTTCTTATTTGTAATTTAGAAATGCTTCCATCCATTCTTCTACTTATGGAATTGTGCTAGAACTTGTCTCCGAGTATTGCAAAGTACTTTCGAAATGCACTAGCATGTTTAGCAGCTTAGGTTCTCATTTGCGAGTAGAATTATAGAGTCATAGAATGCATTGTGTTGGAAGGGAGAGTAAAGACTATCTAGTTCCAAATACCCTGTCACAGTCTGGGACACCTTCCTCTAGATCAGGTTGCACAAAGCCCCATCCAACCTGGCCTTGAACACTTCCAGGGATGGGCCATCCACAGCTTCTCTGGGCAACCTGTTGCAGTGCCTTACCACCCTCACTGTAAAGAATGTCTTCCTAAGATCTAATCTAAATCTACCCTCTTTCAGCTTTAAACCATCACNAAATCTACCCTCTTTCAGTTTTAAACCATTACCCCTCTTCCTATCACTACACTCCCTGATAAAGAGTCACCCTCATGTTTCCTGTCGGCCCCCTTTAAGT
>VZTL01034571.1:2952-81979 GCA_013400535.1 Scopus umbretta | reverse complement strand
ACAGCTGTCAACCAGCACCCCCAAATGATCCCTTACCAGAGTAGTTCTTAGCACTTCCGTACCAAAACTCCCACTGAGCATGAAGATTTCACAGGTGCACACTAGGTATTGAATATATGAATTACAGAAGACTACCCCTAGACTATTAAATTAAGTAGGCACAGGCATTTAAGTTTGATCATTTATGGGTGTACACTGAAAAATGTAGTGTGATTTAATCCCAGGCCAACTATAATTCTCTGAAAAGATTCCTGTGCATGTTCTGAAAATTAGTACTTCTCCAAGTAGGCAACTGGGATAGGGTCACAGAACATTTTTTTAATAATTAGGATGGCAACCAGCTGTGTCTGTTGACCTTAGGGGTAGAAGAGGGGCTCTAGCATTGTTTAGTTCATCAATGTAGATGAAGTCAAAGAAATCAGACCCCATTTTGCAAGGGACTTTACAATGTCTTTGTTGGGAAGGCAGGTTAAGAGAAGACAGTCATGAAACAGTGCTAAGGACTATATGACAGTTGGCAGACAGTGTCCTGGTTAAAAGTACCTTCATGGTTTCAGCCTATCATCTGAGGGCATTTCATGTGATCTGACTATGGTTTGGGCTAGAGGGTTAACGACATTTGTGACCTATGTTAGATACCAAGTGACTTTTCACAGTAACACAACTCAGTTGCTTCCTGTATAGAAAGTCATGATGAGGGTGGTCCCTTATTTTAGATATCCCCTTGGAATGAAGGAGCACTCAGAAATATGGTCTCTGTAACCCTGGGGACCAGGGATTCACAGTGGTGGTGTCTGGGCAATGCTGCACAGCACTGCCTCAACCCAAACCCCCTGGAATAGACAAGAATAGCAGAAAACCTGCCTCCTTTCCCCAGCACCTTCTGTAAGTCACTCACAACAAAGACAGTCCCCTTGGTCCCTCTGAAGTCAATCTCTTCTCATCTTAACAGCTCCCAGCTACCCTTTTTTGCAGGGCTGCAACCTCCAATTCGTCTGAGCATCTCTGAAGGTAATTAAGAAAGTGTTAGACACTCCTTTGCTTGCATCTGTGTTACCAGATACTCTTAGCTGGATCTTTGCAAACTCCATGGGGACACTAGCTGGCAATGTTCGTGCTTGTCTCCAGGCTGATGAGACCACAGCAAGCAATCCTGGAGCTGGTGCAGCAGGCAGGCTCATGTTTTTATCCTGTCAATATAACAGCCAGTGCTGGCTCTGGTTGATTGATCGTAAGAACAGCAAATTACTGTGCATTTTTAACTATGCTGCTTCTCTTTCCGAGCCAGTAATAAATCAGCTTTTGAAACTGGTAGTTTTCTGATACCACTGAGATTCAGAAACCTGTAGTATTGCAAATGTATGGGGGAAATTGCTTCTTATCCACCTGTGCTCTTTGTGTCCTTAAACTGTATGGTTTGTCAGGAGCAGGTAAAGATTTATAATAAATATGGGTGCACTTCATAATTTAAGACACAATAATGAGAAAGAATAATAATAATGATTAGAATCTGTCATCTCATTAATTAGTGTTTCTGGCAACTTGTGTGGAATTAAAGAGAAAGAACTCAAAATCCTAGGTCATTTCTTGTTTTTTTCTGCAATACCAGATTCCCTCCTGAAAAAAAGTGTAGAGAAGAGTAAGATGGCTTAGAAATAGGAGCTTGAGCTTGGAAGCACAGTGTCCAAAGAGTCTGGATATCAGGGAGTTTAGAGGAAAGAGAAACTGCATCCTCATACAGTTTTTTTAGAGTTAACTGCCTTTCCTTGGTTTACCTGCATGCTGGCATAGCAGCCACACTCGATAGCTGCTGCTCTTGGCTTCTCTGCCTGCACATCACTCACTTCTTTCCCAATGCAAAATCAGGGCCAAGGAGGAGAGCCAGGGGTGCTTGAAGCTGCTTGCTCATTCCCTGCTCTTCCTACCTGGCTCAGCAGAGATCTTGGTCCATTGAGGACCACCGCCTTGGGCTTTCCCCAACAAAAGAATGTGGTTTTTACTATCAGATCTGTGACACTGACACTGGGATGAGTGACGACTCATGAAGGCTGAGGGGAAGAGGAAGGTGACATGGTAATAAGGCAAAGTAATTATTTGCTGCTTCGTTGTGAGAAGTTCAGTTCTTTTATGTTCTCCTTCCCAAGTAAGGAAAGCAAAGATCCATCTCCAACTCACTGAACCCTGTGCTAAACAAGATTATGTTTTTTCTTAGCCGTGTCTCTGTAGCCTATGTTTTTACATATCTCAGGTTTTGTCAGCTGCTTACACCGCTCATTGCTCCATGATTTTTCTTCCACCACCTCTTCACACAGAGGTGCTTTCTGAAGACCATGTCTCTTGAGATGCTCATTGGAAGTTTGTCTGTAGACCATTTCATGCCCAGGAGAGGACCAGTGTGTATGTACTGTGTGATGGCAGCATTGTGGCTCCCCTTTCTCCTGTGTGCTGCCTGTTCAGATAGCAGCCTTCTTAATGGAGGCCCTGCAAAGGACAGGCATCCTGCAGCTTTTGGTTGTGTTTGAAGAGCCTCTGGCTCTACGCCCCAGGGTGTGAAATGGGTCTGTGGGCCACTGCCTGCATGCATCCACTTTCTGAGGAAGAAATAAAACTTTGGGAACTGAGGAGGAGCTCCTGCCTCATGCATCAGGGGATTGCCTGCATCTTTTACATCTGAGAGGCAGCAACTCTTCCTGATTTTGACATCCTCACATTTTTCCCCTGCCTTGTTCTGGGATGTTTGTCATCATGTGATCATTTGCCAGCCCATCCTGCAGAGGATGCATGTAATTCCCAGCTTAAAGGTTTTCGTATCTAGACTACCTGCATCCTAGAGGAACAGCTTAAGGTGCCTCCTGATGCCATGGTCACTGCATGGTGGTCCATGAACAAAAACTACCGTGAGGTTTCTGCGCCAGAAACTGATGAAGCTTAGTAAGGGGACAGATGAAGGAGACCTGCTCCTCTGAGAAAGCTTAAAATGACATGCCTCATCTGTACGCTTTAAGAGAGAATGAATTTTAGAAGTGAAAGAATGGTTTGCCTTGGAGATGATGACCTTCTCTCCTGGTCCAAAATAACTGAATTAGAAATTGTCAGCAGCTGTTTAACTCTGAAGAAGTGCCGTGGCTTTACACTGGAGTTCTAAGACCTAAGGAATTTCTAAGCTTTGGGGCAAACTTAAAATTTAAAACTTAAAAATTAACTGAAATTAGAAGTCCCAGGGAGGTGATGGAGTCCCCATCCGTGGATGTGTTCAAAAAACATGTGGATGTGACACTCCAGGACGTGGTTTAGTAGACATGGTGTTTTGGGTTGACGGTTGGACTAGATGATCTCAGAGGTCTTTTCCAACCTTAATAATTTTATTATTCTATGACTCTAAGTCAAAATAACCAAAATCATCTTACTGTTTGCTTTGTGGATAGTCTTACTGTTTAAGTTGGCATTTGCTTTTTTATGACACATCTTGTTCATTCTTTACTCGGTTTTCAGATCTGTGTTTGTGAAATCACTGGTGTTTCAGAAATTTAAGTACAACAGAATAACCTCATGGAAGTTCAGCACATGACTCCCTGGGAAGCTTTGACTGAGGATTCAATCTTTAGGTGGCTAAATATAGGTGAGGGGGACTCCATCCCACCAGCTGCCTCAGCATGATGGAGAGTCGCTGAACTCACCTGCGCAGTCTGGGTAGCAAGCTCCAAACAGCACAAAGCACGAGCAGCTCGTGGTGTGCAGCCAGTTGGTATGCTGCTGCATGTGACCAGTTCTGCTCTTAGTTACACCAGCACGTGTTTGGGATAACCCCGCTAAAATAAACACAGTCTTCCACCAGCGTAACCAAGTGCTCTTGGACCTGGACCCTGAAACACTCTGTGTCCGAAGTAAGTGGAGCAAAGAGACCCCAGACCTCCTCATTGGAAGGCCTGAGGGTCTCTGTTCTGCTCGTAGTTTAGTAATCATTCAAATTTTGCCTCCTAATGAAGCAATCTCAATATCTCATCAACAAATTACCAAACCATATCCCAAGAATAACGATGCCAGCAATTTGGCATAAATTACTAATGCATTTTACCATTTCTTTAACAATTACAGCTCTATATAAAATGGAGAAAATTACATTGCTATTCAGTTTTAGAATGATAAATTGCAGGATATTAAAAGATTCTTCACTGAATGCAAACAATAGAGAACTTAATTATTGCTCAGAGTGTCACTGTAACATTATGGAACAATTTGAAATTCAACTTGCCTGGCTAGATTTATTTTAAGTCTGACATTTTCAGCCCTAGCTTTCACTTTCTGGGTCTCTTTTTCACTCTGACAACACATCAATCTATTTTCTAACAGTTCTAACATTAAAATAATCTCTCTTAATCTGAATTTTTTTCTCCCTTATTTTATATTGGGAAAAAGGATTTAACTGCAAATGCAGCATGGTACAGGAAATGTGTTTATATATGAGACAAATTCAGACCAGCAGCAGCATCTGTAATTCATATGTTCTTTTTTTCATAAAACTGCCTGAAAATTCTTGAAGAACCAGCTTGCAATGAAAAATGCTGTTTAATTGAAACATGTTTTATGGGAACAAATCAATTTCTCTAATTTCAGTGAGGAGAAGCCAAAACTCTTCACTGCAACTTTATCAATGCATTAGGATACTAGACAGCAATCTAGACTACTAGACTGAAATGTTCATTTTAATAGCATACATTGCTATTAAGTATGTAGCTTTTTTCCTGCAATATAAAATTTGAAGGGGTATAGTTTTTTCCACTGGTCCCAAATACGGCATTCTTTTCTTGGGAAATTTCAAAACCTTGTCCCTTGTTCTGATGTGGAACAATTTGTGAGTGCTGGGATGAGGTCATCCTCTGCTGAAAAGACACTCCTGTTCTTGGGTACCTTCATCTGAAGGAGAGGGACCCAGAGGCAGCACCATCTGCAGAACGCAGTAAGACACACACCTCCTGCACCGCACAATGCATCTGGGCTGCACTAGTGCCAGAAACCCTCTTTCCCCAGTCACGGGCTGCAGGTCACTTTCTGCTGCAGTCAGGATCTTCCATGGCTGTAGAGCTCCAGCTGATATTCGTGCCATCAAAGCTGACCAAGGTTATCCCCATGACAACACCTGAAGGAGAAGTTATGCCAACATCAGACTGAAGGGCTCACAGTCTCTTACTGAGTGCAGCTCCATCCTCTATTCCCTCTCCAAAAACATCTGGGTGGATGTTGTCTCTCCAAGCCATTGCCAGATATCAGTGTACACCAGTCATGCTGGAGATGTTGGTGGAGGAAAGCAGGCATCTCCAGAGGTTGACTCATCCCAAAGCATAGGGCTGGATCTCTCTTCAGAAGTGCTGCTTCTCACCATTGACTAGAGAGGAGGGCCTGGAGTTTCAGCATACACAAAATCCCTGGCTTTTAGACAGCTGTATTAAGGGATGCCCTTCTTTTGCACAGCCAATGTCTGCGAGGTGACATCACCCTAAAAAGTACTTCTGAAAAGCTAGATAGTTTCAGAGATCTGACTTACAGCATGGTCACATGAATGTTGGGTTGGTGTAACCTAAGGAGGTGGCCTCTGACAGATGGGGTGGACAGGACACTGTGGTTTGGGTTTGGGCAGGACTTTCCTGACCTGGGTCTTTCACTCAAAGGACTCATCACATGGCGCTGTACCCTCGGGGGAGAGGTCCTGATACAGCAAATCCTTAACCATCTGTACAAGCTTAAGCACATGATTCAGGTATGTCACACTTGCCCTCTGCATCAACTGCAGCTGGTGCCAGTCAGCATTGCTGGTGGTGGCTGGGCACAGAAATGACACCGGGAATACTGTGCCCATGGGAGGCCACCTTGAATTGAGGTGCAGTGCCAGCGCTCGAGTTGCCTCTGCCTGCTCTGCCAAGGAAGCGCTTTGCTTCTCGCCACTGCCTGCAATCTTTCAGGGACTTCCACAATCTTCCATTAGGCTTCAGGAAAAAATAGAAAGACAAAAAGTTGCAGTTGTGATTTATCCTGTTCTGAGGAGATGACACAGGAACGTACTGTTCACAGTCCCTCAAAATTGGTAACCATAAACTTTACAAAGTGGCTCAAGGAGATTTCAATACCACTTCAATACAGGGAAACACCTGCTAGGATTTAAATCACCTCTGAGAAAGGAACACATAGTACAAAGCACACACATTAAAAATAAATAAATAAATAATCTTCTCTGCCCCATTGTCCTGGTTTCAGCTGGGATAGAGTTAATTTTATTCCTAGTAGCTGGCATAGTGCTGTGGTTTGGATTTAGTATGAGAACAATGCTGATAACGCGCTGATGGTTTAGTTGTTGCTAAGCAGTGCTTACACTGGTCAAGGACTTTTCAGCTTCCCATGCTCTGCCAGGGGCACAAGAAGCTGGGAGGGGGCACAGCCAGGACAGCTGACCCAACCTGCCCAAAGGGCTATTCCATACCATATGGCGTCACGTTCAGTATAGAAACTGGGGGGAGTTGGCCGGGGGGCAGCAATGGCTGCTTGGGACCTGGCTGGGCATCAGTCAGCGGGTGGTGAGCAATTGCCTTGTGCATCACTTGTTTTGTATATTATTATTAGTAGTAATAGTTATTTTCCCTTCCTTTTCTGTCCTATGAAACTGTGCTTTATCTCAACCCATGAGTTTTACTTTTCTTTTTCCCAATTCTCTCCCGTATTCCACTGGGGAGGGGGAGACTGAGCGAGTGGCTGTGTGGTGTTTAGCTGCCTGCCGGCTTAAACCACAACACCCATAACAGGCACAAAACGTTATTGTCCGGTTTCCCAAGTTGCTAGTTGGCCGTATCCTAAATTCTGGGTTTTGGTTCATTAGATCTCATTCTTCTTTCCTTGTAATGAATGTCCAAGGCAGTTCCCCAGTGTCCCATGACAGCAGCAAGCACAGCTCTGGAGAGGCAACAGCCCTGTGGAGGGGAGGGGTGGTCCATGTGTTGGTGGCCAGCGTTGCAGATGGAGCAGGTCCCATCCACAGGGCTGCTTTGGGGTGAGACCACACCCCATGTCCCCATGATGGAGAACGGGATGCCCTACACAAGCGCTGTTGCCAGCCCCACACTGGGGGCTGCTGCCCCACGGCGCAGCAGGGGCAGCTGAGCTGCCTGCACATCTGGTGCTGAGAGGGACTTGTGTCACCCAGCCCTCCTCTGGCCCTGGCTGTTGTCATCTCCCGACTTTTATTCCTGGTGGGAGTTACCAGAGGTACCTGGGGACATGAGCTGCATTTTCTTCTATTGATGCTGAACTCTTTATGGAATTAACTGTTTTCCAGTTAAGGAGCTACAGCAGGAGATTTTGGGGAACTTGTCTCCCTACAAAAAGCCAGGGTTTATTAATCTCCTGCCTTTCGCCACACTACCATGCTTTTATGTGACAATGGTAAGAAAATTTACAGCTGCCTTTCTCTAACACTGAACAAAATATCTTCATATAAAAGCAAATGGGGATCATCACTCCTAACTATCCACTCCTCTGCTTCACCAGACCCAGCTTCTCCTGTGGACTTTCACAGCCCCATAGCTGCAGCTTCCTCCCGTAGACACAGTGAGACAGGATTTCGCTTAACCTCCTGCCCCCTTCCTCCTACTCTTCCTCCTGGTTACAGACATGGCTCATTTCTTTTGCATGCACCCTCTGAGTCACTGATGATTGCATGCCCTTCTCCACAGGGGGAAGCAGTTGGAGTTAGCTGGCTTGAGGCTCTTGCAGCCCTTCAACTTCTGACACCAGCAAATTACACTATGTATTAAAGCAACAACTTTTTTTCCCTCAGCTGCAGGCTGGGCTTGAGAAGAACGTGATTAAGTTCCTGATTTTATTCTGCTGCTCAATAAACAGTTTTCTTTAAAAAGTGTGAAACAGGATGCTTTTTCCAAGGTATCATGAAATATTTATTTACTGTTTAGAACTCCAGTAAGTAGCAAAAGTCTCAATTTGGGAAAACACAGAAGTTTCTGTAAAACCAATCTGAGCTTGCTAGCTGAATATTAAAATGCAGGATGGGTGAATTAGTAACTAATTCATGCATAATAAAAGCCATATGCTTCTAGAAGTAATTAGCCTATTGTTTTGATTCAGGGAATGTTTGCTTAATAGCCTCAATAATGGCTCACTTTCCCAACCAGATCAAAATTAACATGCAGGGAAGTGGCATTCAGATAACATCAATCATTTCAATAATAAGAAATTCAGATTTTGTTGCTGTTTCTGTAGATGGCCTGAAATCACTGAATTGTAGCTTTCTGTGTCTGAGAAAACTGCAGTTATTTGATTAGGGCTAAACAAGCTCCTTAGCTCACTTAAAACAGAAAGAGGGTATTAAAAATATTTGGCAGTGGCAAGAAGTAAACACTGAAGACATCTGCTTATTAGAGTAAGGCAAAACTTTGCTCAAATGTTTAAGTGGATGAAATTTCTGAGGGAGAGATGAGGGGTGAGGTATTAGCCCACTGAATGCACCTCCTCTGCCCTTGCACGCCAGCCAAAGCTCATGCTTCGCCCCAGCTTGCCCCTTACACCCACACATCCATTGGACTTGAGGAGAGCAGGAGTCACCCAGGTCTGAGCAAGGGCCTGTATGTAGTATGCATATGGGACATGCTGGACATTCTCTAACACCGTTTGTGTGGCAATGTCAGGTGTTGGATGGACAAGCTGGCTGGTGGCCCCAGCATTGTGTGCTGAGCAGCAGCGGGAATTTCTAGGGAATCAAAGCTCGCGTTACCCCAAACCACCTATCAAATATTATTGCCAGGGTCCCTTCTTAGCCCTTCTTGCAATGAAAGCTGAGAGCTCTGTACCTCCATTTCTCCAAAAATACACACAAATAGTACCTCAGTTTCTGCTCAGCAGCTGCCCCATTTCAGTAGCTGCGGATTTGCTCATGTAAATCCCTCAGAACCTGCAGGGCAGGTCATGGACCCCATGGCTTAGTCCTTCACTAAGCTGTGGCACATGTCATGCTACATCCCAGAAGACAGTATAGTCAAAATCATGTAATGTGGCATAACAGGGTCCACATACGTGGACCAGCATATGCGGTCCAGCGTACGCTGCCTCTGCTAGGATTTTGTGCCATGACAGGTCCTTTGAAATGCCTCTCAGTCACAAAGCCTTTTTTTTCTCTTCCAGTGAAGACACAGAAAATTTACTTGTCATTCAAACAAAGTATCACAGTTCCCTTCTTTTCACTTTTCTCTCATTGTGAGTTGTATTCCTCTGTCTTTTCATTGCCTAACATCCTTCTTTTTTTTTAAACTTCTTCCAAAACAGGTTATTTATCAGTGACAAATGTATTTGGACACTATGCCAACTTGTGTCAAAAACTTACGAAACGGCCATGTCCCGTCAGAAAGATGACTTCCACTATATTCTTTGGTCCTGAGTGAGCAGGCTCTTTTTCCCATGGAGTCCAAGTATAAGTGCGTGTTTTCCCATCAGTAAATTCACTTTAAGCCCCCTTTGAATGTTGTCAGGGGCTTCCATGAAAGAAGGAAGGGCTTTGGGAGGGCAGGCTCAAAATAGCTCCCCAAAACATGTAGGGAGCCTGATTTTCCTGATTCTGGGTTCAGCCACATGCATGTAATTCCTCTGGCTTCAGTGGAATTAGTCCTTCATTAAGCAAAGGAGAAAGGATCAGAGTTAAGCTTACAAATATTAATTTAATCGTTGCCGATTTACATGTGAAAGCCCACTTGTACAATACAGCAGGATGATGATCCTACACTGTTTGAAGTGGTCCTGACACTAAGTACTTTCTTATCTCCCAGGGGCTCTCTTCAGTGCAATGTGATTTCATGCTTTGCATAATACCAAGGTGATAGCTTGCCTTTGGTTTGCCTTTGCTTTGGGGGATATACTTTGTTTCCAAAATCAGAGTTAAGTTAGAAAAAAAATACAGTTTGTCTAAAAGTCAGTTTTTCTTCTCTAACGTTGACGT
Organism: Scopus umbretta; assembly: GCA_013400535.1. Taxonomy (NCBI): domain Eukaryota; kingdom Metazoa; phylum Chordata; class Aves; order Pelecaniformes; family Scopidae; genus Scopus; species Scopus umbretta. The sequence goes on along the minus strand of VZTL01034571.1, from coordinate 71,991 downwards.
AACCTGCTAGATTTAAAAGTTGATAGACTTGAAAAATGCTGAACACTCTCATTACAGCTGCAGATCAACATTAAAAACAAGGGGTTATTTTTAGCAGCAAGGCGCCCTTGTCTTTATTCATATGTCGCTTCACTGGAATATTAAATGGTAATTCACAATTCATGCATTTTGACGTCTTGCTACTTTTATCTTCATTTTCTTGTCAAAGAAAATGTCTTAAAAACTCAACATTAATACTGTGCTGGGTATCCTTGAAAGTCACTCTTATTCTTAAATGGATCAGTCAGTTTGACTAAATGGCAACTGGCAGTACGTTATTTCCTCATTTTCCATTCCTAAAGCACCCCAAATGCATGTTGACTGGAGTGAGGCTTTTGAATCTGAAAAGTTCAGATTTCTGCATGTAAAGTGACCATTTGAGAAGGAATCCAGATTGTGCTGAGCATCTCAAAATGTAGGGCTGATAGGCAGCAACAAAGAGCTTTAGAAATCATGTACGTGGCAATCCCTAGTGCTGCTATGTTTTAAAACACTATGCAAACTCATCTAATGCTATTTCCACATCAGAAGAAGAGATGCTTGTCAACAAAATATGGCTATTAGGTTAAATTTGGACCTTGGATAGATGTGTGTGAAATAGTGACAAGCTGCACCTTTCGCATAGTTTAAAAAGGTTCTCATTTAGCTGAACACATCATTGCACTCTTTAGACAAATGCTGCTCTGTGGATTTTTTCAGAAATGAGTAAGAGGGGGAACACAGCGTGGGATCTGTTTTCTGTATTTTCATAAACTAGACGTTGACTCCATGTAAGCCTTACATTACACCGTAAAAATTCAGTTTCTCAGGAATGCTCTAACACCAGCATAAACCCTACACTGTGTCAGACAGTGCTGCTGGGAAATTCATCAATATTTTTGTGTTTTTTCTTAATTCCAGGTATATAAACCAGTTAATGAAGCTGAAAGCTGTTATTAAACTTAATAATTTAGGAATAAGGTGGTTTAGAAGGAGGTTTAAATGAGATCAATATTAGATATTAAATATCTAATATATTTACCTGATATATTTAAATGAAATAGATATTTGAAGGCCTACCCTGAGGCTAGACCTTACCAGTAGGTTTCAAGCAGTTCTTTGCACAGAGTCATGGTGTACATAAGCCTGCAAACAGGGATGAGGTGCTGGCGGTAGGTTTCGACTACCTAGTCTTAGTCTGCAGGTTAGTCTGCAGCCCAACCAATGCCCCAGGCGAGTGAAGGTGGGGAGATTTGTTTTCTCCAGGCATAGCCTGGCTCTTTGGAGGGGTACCACAGTATCGTGGTGCATGCTGGAGGGGGTCTGTCTGCTCACACCCTCATCTGGTCCAAGAGCTACGTCCACCAAAAAGCCTAGCAGGAAACAGATGAAAACAGCTGTACTAAGGTATCGGCTTCAAAGAGAGCAGGATTTGTTGCTCAGGACTTTCTGTCGAGTAGCTCTCTTGCCTTAGCTAAATGCAACAAGTAACACAAACCTTTGATTACTACTTTTAGCACATGTTATATTGTCTGCATATTTGCCGGGGGTGGGGGGGGAAGCACATGAATTATATGACTGTTTAACAAAGATCCAATGCTACTGACAAGCAGATGCCATGAATATTATATTTACATGATGATGATTTATAAGCATCAAAAATGGCACCCGTTTCTCCAAAATCAAGAGGTTTTATTTTAAATAGCATGAGATCATTTTTACATAGTCTGTTGCTATTAGTTTTATTTATCTTTTAGGTTTTCACCTTTATGCTTAAACTTTATTTGTATTTTTAATTTTTTTTCCCCAAAGTTTTCTTTAAAAGTGCAAGCTGACACTCCTATGCAGTCTATGTATTTCATCAGCTGGGTCCTTCTGAGAGACGCTAAATTACAAGGTACGTGACAGACTTAGAAGAGTTGTCACGGAGTGATGACTTTTTTTTTTTTTCTGAACTGATCAAACAGTCTGGCTGGAAAGAAAACAACAGGTTTTGGTTTTCTGGGCAGGTGAATGTGATTTCATAAGAAAAAATAACATGAAATAACCAGAAAATGCACTGTAAATCTTCCTGTCTTGCAATTTGAAAGAAGGAGCCTCCACATCCTAGGACTGCTGGTGAGAGAAGTCCTTTATGTATCTTCTCCTTATGCACCCAGACTTCGAGCTGACCTTGTGCCCACCTCTTCCCCCATGCAACCCTGACTGCCTGTGGCTTGGATGTGCCACTGTCAGCTTATCGTCATTTCTGTGGTGGTGGCCAAGCAATCCAAGTCACAGAAGGGTTTGGAGGGAAAGCACAGACCTACACAGATGGCATCCACAGAGATCATGGTTATTTTTCACAAATGACAGCAAAGGAAGAAACTCAGCTCTGCATCAGGAGGAGCATTTAATTTTGAATGCAATAGTTCTGTCACTCATGAAGCTACTTTTAGCTTTAGGGCTCAGTGCTGTGCCAATAAAACTAATGGGAATTTTGTCATTGCCAGAAAAGAGAGCAGGATTTGGCTTTTCAGAGCAACACACTTAATTCTAGTGTGCAGCCTGGCTTCAATTTTTAATGAGAAAATGGGAATAAACAGAACAAAACGTTCCAGAAGTCCCAGCTCCTCAATAAATGCAGCATAACAGTAGAGCTAAAATTAATGCAATTTTTTACAATCTGGATAAGAGGGTGAGACAGTGTAAGGAGCGTTTGCTACCTCATGTACTACATCTGAACTCATTTCTTCTTCCTGGTGGTTTGGACTTACTGGATGTCTGAGTTTTCAACTAATGAAGCACTGTTACTCCAAGACAAAGATGGACAGATGTTGGATAGTCATTCTGGGCTGATGTTGATCAGCTCGAAATGCAGTGACCTGCACTTCTGGTTCAATTCAACTTTGAAGATGCCTTGTTCGCCGTGAGCCCTCTCCAACCTCTTGTGCCTGTCAGAGCACATACACCAGGCTCTCTGTGGAAAATGGGCCTGCTAATCTGCCAAATTTCCACTGGGTAGCATTTAAGCTGGAGGGTGAACTGTGACCCCAGCTGCACCCAGAATCACATCTTGGTTCTAGCTTCAGCTGTAACACAAACTCAAGATCTGGCAAACACTGGAGAGAGAAGCAGATTCAACATAGCCCATAGGAAGCACCTTTGGCCACTTAAAGGCCTGAAAATTAACAAAGAACCTCCAAGTTAATATTGTTTTTTTTAAAATGGAAAAGGCTATGTTAGCCTGCCCCAGGGAAAAGCACTAGGTCACACTGTATTTGATGTTCAGCCACCACTGCATGTGGAAACCAAAACTTCCCACTAATCTTTTTAGAACTGCTTTACATCTAGTACCTTTAAGGTGTCCTAATACTTTGGGAAAACACTCAGCACTGATTGATGCAAGTGAGGAATACCAGGCTAGGCTGCCTGCAAACAAGTGTTTGCCTGGACCTGCTTATGGGCCTCCTAAATCTAAGCTGAAGCTTGTTCCTACTCAGCAGCAGTCTTAGCCCTTAGTCCTTGGCCTAATTATGAAGAGGATCTCTAGAGGATTTAACCTGTGTCACAATAAGTGATGGTCATTTTTCCACTACTTATGGTTAAAGTCCTGGCTGCTGCTTCTGCTGGCGATCAGAGATGGTGCCTATGTCCTGTAGGATTGCCCAGAAAAATGGAGCGAGGGCTGCCCATGGCTGGGGCTTTGCTTTAGTTTTGTATGCAGAAGTGAAAAGGGAAGTTACTAAAGCTCAGGGCACTTCGGGTGTAATTTGCAGTGGCAGCAAAACTCGCAGCAGAGCATTGTCTATTTGTTGTCTTTTTGGGCTCCCAGTCCCACTGCATCTGAAAGCATAATTCTCTTAGTCCTGTGGAGATCTGCAGTGTAACACCTCCTGGAGGCAATTGATGAAAACCAGGGACTTTCAGGGTAAGATTCAGCTGAGCTTATTAACTTCCCCTGCAAGCGTGCTGACTGCGGGGATGCCATTGCTGAGTGCCTCCATGCCGTGGCACGGGGAGACACCAAGTGTGTGGCTCTGAATCAGTAGGACCAGGCAGGAGTTCATGTTTATTGGGCCCAGTATGTGTATCCCCTGGCTCCCTCCTCCACTGTCAGCTTAGCAGCATTCTCTTTGACTCTCCTTTTGAGCTCTTTCACCAGGCACCCCCCATGTCCTGCTTCACCCATCATCCTGGAGCCAGGTTGTCATGGTTCAACCCCAGCTGGCAACTAAACACCACACAGCTGCTTGCTCACTCCCCTTTGGTGGGATAGGGGAGAGAATTTGAAGGGCAACAGTGAGAAAACTTGTGGGTTGAGATAAAGACATTTTAATAGGTAAAGCAAAAGCTGTACATGCAAGCAAAGCAAAACAAGGAATTAATTCACTACTTCTCATCGGCAGGCAGGTGTTCAGCCATCTCCAGGAAAGCAGGGTTCCATCACGTGTAACAGTTACTAGGGAAGACAAAACGCCATAACTCCAAATGTCCCCCCCTTCCTTCTTCTTCCCCCAACTTCATATGCTGAGCAGGACATCATATGCTGTGGAATATCCCTTTGGTCAGCTGGGGTCAGCTGTCCCAGCTGTGTCCCCTCCCAGCTTCTTCTGCACCCCCAGCCTACTTGCTGTGGGGGTGAGATGAGGAGCAGAAAAGGCCTTGACTCTGTGTAAGCACTGCTCAGCAATAACAAAAGCATCTCTGTATTAGCAACACTGTTTTCAGCACAGATCGAAAACATACTAGCTTCTATGAGCATAATTAACTCTATCCCAGCCAAAACCAGCACACAGGTATCTGTACTCTGGGTGCTAAGACACCGAAATTAGTTATCCCAAAGTGGTCAGCCTGATTCATGGTTTTAGTTGTGACAAGGGATGTGTTTCTGATTTTTGCCTGGTGCTTTGTTTTTAATCAGATCAAGCATCTGCTGGGTCCTTCGCTGTGGTGACTTCAGTAGTGAAAGCCACAGCTTGATCCCACTGTAAAACATCAGCGATGACAGCTTGTGGTGATGGATTTGGAGCAAGACAGGGCATTCACAGCACCCAAGTACAGGAGCAAGAGGAAGATGGTACTTGTGGAGATAAGCAGAAATGCTCCTGTCGAGGGCTTCCCCAGTGCCTCTGGCTTCTGCTGTGCTGCTGAGGGACAGATGGTCAAAGGAGAAAAGACCAAAAGGTCAGTCTCAGAGGAGGGAGACAAAATCTGAATGTGGCACAATGGAAGGGCTACAGACAACCTGTGTCACGGGGATGGGCATGAGCTGGTCCCTGGGCTGTGGCACACCATCCTGGCACAGAGGAGCCACAGGGAGAGCAGATGCAACTGTCTGTCATGCTCTGACTTCTTTTTTTCCTTCTTTTTTTAAATTGCTTCAGTGTGTGCTGGGCACAGTGGCCTTAGACACCTCCTGAGCTGAGGCCAGGGCCCTGCTTACCCCACCACTGAGTTCTGACGGACTCCCCTAAATTCCCAGAGCTGCCTCAGGAGTGCAGCATGCAGCAGTGTTACAGCATTTCAAGAGCCAGGAGCATTGGCTATGGGAAACCAGAGTGGTTCTTGAGTATTGAGCTGAGGCTGGGATCATGTATATGTAACAGAGAAGCCCTAAAGGTGCTTCAAATAATTTATTGCTATCTCCTCTAGAGGATAAAATATGAGATGCATTCCATTTGCTAATAAATTCTTCTTAATGGGCTTAAACTGCAGCAAGGGAGATATAAGCTAAACACTAGGAAAAAATTCCCAGGGATAAGAGCTAAGCGATATAGCAGTTTGGCTAGGAAGGCTGCAGTGTCCCCTCACTGGAGCTTAAGAAACGTGTTGGACTAGCATCTGTCAGAAGGAAATTGGGGGTAGCTGCTCCTTCTGAGGGCAGAGACTTGATTTGATGCTCTCAAGAGCTATTCCAGCTCTGTTTTGTAGCAATGTACTAAGATGGTGCAGTCAGTGCAGTCACCAGCTACCTGAGCTGCTCCAAGATTTTGTGTCCTCAGCATGCAGCCTCCAAGAGAGAGAAGGTTGGGAACAACTGGAAGATACTAATGACAGGAACAAGGATGCAGGGGCAGAACCTATGCAAAGCTTAAAACAAGTGAAATTGTCTTTCTTTGAAACTCCCTCAAACAATGCAGGTGCACTTTCCAAACGACTGCTGGTTTTCTGTTCCAGTAAATTTGTACTAAATGTTTCCATTCTCTTATAGCATCTCCTTGAAATTTAGTGGAAAATATTTAGCATTTAAAGCACTATCCCCTCTTTAAACAGACATCCTGATTGATAAAGTTAAGCAAATGGCTATGTGACTTACAATGGGGCTTTCAGATTGAGGTTGTTGGTCTGATAGAAGACATAAAGAATGACAGTTATTAATCAATAAACATGGGAAAGCTGCTTTTGGAAACCGGCAGGTATGTTGGAATTTAGACGAACCCCAAGCAGACAATGATATTTAAAAGGTATTTTATCCCAAGATTTTAATTCACCTTCTAAAAGGTGCATTTTCATGTTTACTGTTTTTATCATGCGTCCCTGAGTGGGTAATGACACCTATATCTAGTAATGTAGTAACGTGCAAAGAAGAGACAGGAAAACCATATGGGAAAAGGTTCTCTCTGGCTTTGGGACATCCCCCTGCCAGGGCTGTTTCTCAGCAGTAGCTATACCACCCTGATGCTGTAGGTGGGCTGCTTATGGTGCTCAGATGTGGTGGGTTTCCCAGCCCTCCACTCTGCCACACAGAAATGTCAGGTTGTTGAAAGTGAATGATCCTCACACTGGCTGGAAACATTTTTCCAAGTTATTTCTTAAAAAAATCCAGTTATAATTGCAGGAGATCACAGCTAACTTGTCTTGTCTCTGAGAAAAATCCTTTCTTATCTGTAGATTCAATGTTTTTCAAGGAACACTGAAACTTCCTGAGATCACTGGCTTAGATATCTAAAAAGGCAGCCGCATAAGAAGTTGGAAGCATAAGACGACAGTATGGTTTTTGTGCATATCAATACCAATTCCACAGGAATAAGAGAAATATTTAGGGTAAGACAAGCTGGTAGAAATGCAGAATTTATTGCCAGAGCAAACCAAGGCTTATATAATCTCTTTCCTGTTTTATAACAAACTCACATGGTGGGTCTGAACCCATTATTTTAATTGTAAAGTGCATTGCTGCTAGCACACACCTAAATCCAAAGCATAAGGCTTGTCAGCAGAGGCAATTGTGTGTGTACAGCTCAGTCCGGAGGAGAGAGGATAAATGGAGTCTCCAAGGGATCTCTCTCTTCCACTTACCAAAGCTTTGCAGCTTATATTATGTGTACAGCATCCTCCTGGTCCTCTCCTGCCATGACGTGTGCTGTTTATAAATTATTATAAATTGTGTGCCCATGCTTCTCTATTTTAGGGGTTTGCAAGGAACAGTTAAACTCTGGTAGCTCCTGCTGCAACCCTGGAGATCTGGCACTGCGGACACAAAGCCACGGGCAGGCAGGGGGCTGGTTTTGTGTTCTTTGTGATATGCACATGCTGGGGTGGGACAGGCAGAATAGATCACAGCAGACAGCAAAGCTGCTCCAGGCCTGTGCATGGGCCATCAGGGAGAAAGCCCTTGAGAAAAATCCTGGTGTGCTTTTCAGTCCAAGTACTGGCTGAAGGGTGCGTAAAAGGAGGAGCAGACAGTTGCTGTGTGGTCCCTGCTGTGCCTAGGAAAGAGGAGCTGACATGTTCCTTAAATGCAAGCAGGAGGCAAAGAAATGCTAGACTCCATCAGCTGTTTCCCCCAACGGCCACAAATTTTTAACCAACTGCTTGTCTTAAAAGGGGGAACCTGTTGTTAGAAAACATTTTTGGAGGTGAGTGTCAGCCCCTCTTTCTCTGAAGAATTGCATTCCCATGGTTCTTCTTTGGAGACATTTTCCTTCTGCAGCCAGTAACCAGTACCCAGAACTTAATGCATTCATAAAAATCAGGATCCTCTTCCCAGATGGAAAAGGTCCTGATTTTTACCATGATGCTCTTGGATCATGATAGCAACAACAGCTTGATTTGTGGCTTTTAATGCTTTCCGCATTTTCACTTCATAACTCTCCACTTGGATGTGATGCAGCAGCTATGCTGCTCCCTAGCCCCAAACTCCAACAGTGGTTGCGCTCACACAGGGATGTTGCACTGGCACTGGGTCAGGCATTGGGAGCCTAAAATATTTATCATCTGGCACTTGCCAATTTTCTGTCCTTCCTGAGAGCTTCCGCTCACACTTGGACGGCCTCCACGAATGACTCCTCAATGGCGAATCGACAAGATTGACAGCACAGCATGAGTTCAGCCCCCTCTTTCATGGTCTGTAAACCAAACCTGACTCACCTTGTCTGTGTCAAATTTTTCACACATATCCCTGTCACATGTGCACGGTGTATCTGCTGTGCTACACGCTTCGGAAATAGCTTCGGTCAAAGATAGTAGGAAATGTTAATAGCAATAGGAAGCCCTGGAGCCTGCAGGCTTTAAAAGAAACATTCCTGTCTACCGTTCCAAGCAGAAGAGATGGCTTCTGTGCCATTATAAAATTAATATATTGGAAGAAATGGCAAGGAAACAACTGCTGAGAAAACCGGCTTTGGACCGATGGGCAGGGGCCAGATGCTCCCAGCAGCTCTCGGTTTGTCCCTGTTAATGGGGGGCACTAATGCACGTGGTGGCTAATCCCTGGTGGCTCAGAGCTGGGGAGTGCCAGGTTGGCTGGCACGACCCATATGTGGACAAAGTAAGATTTGTATTAATAGCCCCTTGCCATAAGTGCAATTTTCCCTCCAGACTTGAATTGTGTAGTGCCTAAGGAGTATAAAAAACAGATAGTGGGCTTGTAGAAAAGTGCTTCTGTAATGCTCCTTATTGTAACACCCTTATCCGTGATGAACGCAGATTTATTTTACAAGCCATTTCAGTATGGTGTTGAGATGATCTCTGGCATGAACAGGCAAGTAGGATTATCAGCACTGAGCGCTCCCTAGCCCACATTCATCTCCCCTTGCTGAGCTAGCTGTCCCTGGAAGCGACCTCCTCGCGATGGGCAGAGAGGGACCAGCAGCACCAGAAGGTGGCTCAAGTCACAGAGATCTGTGCTGTCCCCAGGGCACCCACCTGCTTCCACTGACCCCAGAGGCACCAGAGGTGACTGTGTGCCTCACTGAGGGACCTGGGCTTAGCACGTGCAGCCAGGGAGGATGAATCTAAGCCTGAACGTCTGAGAAGTGCTCTGTGAGACTGAGTGAAACCTGTGGGACAAAACCACAGCAAATCCTGAATCTCTCATGCCCCTCTTTTCTGCAGAGCAGCATTTGCCACCCAATGCCCGAGTCAAGTTTGCAGGGCTTCCCAGAAAAGCCCTTCCAACAGCTGCTGAATTTGTCGGAGATGGCAAAGCCCCACCAATGTGACCTTGCTATAAAAACAGAGTGCTTATTTACGATCCTGTTTGGATGATCATCTCTTGCATGTGAGGTATTTCATCAAGCACAAGGACAGCAGTAAACTAATTGGATCCTCTTCTCTCTTCTCAGATCTATCTATTCTGTCCAAAAACCAGGACTTCCTAAGCCAGCAAATGCTTATAGATTAGTCAGATTCCACATTAACATGGGAATACAGAAATGGAGGGATTTCCTTAAGTCATCAAGTCACATCACCAACTGCTGCAGACACTGCATCATGTCAGCCCATCTCCACATAAAATGAGCATGCTCCACCTTGGCATGAGACGGATAGAGTCACTCCAGATGCGTGTGACACTGCTAGGTGCCAGCTCCAGCGTAAGCAACAACACTCTGTACTGCTGGAGGACCTGAGGCCCCACTGGGAATTGATGTGCAGGCACAGGCAAGAAAAAAAATCACAGCAGCAGGAAGGCATGTACCCTGTCATATGGCCATGTGCCTTCATCAGCTGTGGGACAGCAGATCTGCAGAGGTGGTAAAGAAGTATCTGTGAAGAACGCCGCCAGCGGCATCTCAAAGCCTGGTATGTAAAAACGTGTACGGGTGTATATAAATGTATTTCCAAATTGTCAAGAAACATGATTGATTACTGGGAAACACATGGAATAATACCATAGAATCATAGAATCATAGAATAGTTTGGGTTGTAAAGGACCTTTAAAGGTCATATACTCCTACCTCCCTGCAATGACCATCTGCAACTAGATCAGAGCCCCTTCCAACTTGACCTTGAATGTTTCCAGGGATGGGGCATCTACCACCTCTCTGGGCAACCTGGTCCAGTGTTTCACTACTCTCATCATACAAAAATTCTTCCTTATATCAAGCCTGAATCTACCCTTTTTCAGTTTAAAACCATTACCCCTTGTTCTATCACAACAGGCCCTGCTAAAAAGTCTGTCACCTTCTTTCTTATAAGCCCCCTTTAAGTACTGAAAGGCTGCAATAAGGTCTCCCTGGAGCCTTCTCTTCTCCAGGCTGAACAACCCCAGCTCTCTCAGCCTTTCCTCACAGGAGAGGTGCTTCATCCCTCTGTTCATTTTTGTAGCCCTCCTCTGGACCTGCTCCAACAGGTCTATTCCTGTACTAAGAATAAAATAAAATCTTTGTAAAAATGCAAACTACTGCAGAGCAGTACTTCAGAAGATGCCTGTGGTTGAGTAGGGAGTGCACAGTGGGCTGTGGCTGTACCGTGTCAGCCTGTGTGTCACCTGGGCAGGTACAGGCCACCACTGTCAAGCAGACAGCTGGTTTTCAGCCAGTGCGATGCTGGCAGTGGCAGCCACCAGTATGAAATACCAAGCAAGGCATAGAGGGTACCACAGCAGTAAGCAGCTTGAAATCCAGAAATGATCTGTGTGAACAACTAAAGGCAAGCAGCTGTGCATAAGCATGAACAACACTCACCACAATGCAGCAAAAACAAAGCCTTTGCTAGACCACACATCTATAATGTTATAGGCTGCAAGCAGCAACCTGCTGCATAGTCTGTTCTCATTTTCTTCCCCATAAACTTGCCACCCCACATCTGGAGACTGCAAGAACATGGTGGTGGTGGGGTGGATAGACTTCTGCAGTCATCCCAAACTGCCCAGCAATCACAAGCTGAGCTGAGTATCTCCAGGGCTTTACACATGCAGACATGCATACATATATGCATGTGTGCATATCTGAAAGCCAGAGCTTCCCAATCCATGCTGGTAACACCTGAAATCAGGCTTCTGCAAAGCTGGGAGGAAGGATCTGCTTTCCCTGCTTATCCCTATTCTCCCAGATGACACCAATTCAACGCATTGGCTGTTCTTCTTCCCCTCCCTCCTGATCTTGCAGCTGGGAACATGTGCCGTCAGCATGGATGCAGAGACACACAAGAGGTGTCGATGGCTCAAGAAAGTACAAGAAAAATGTGCATTGCTCACTAGCAGGTTTTGTCTTACGCTGTTTCTGATGGGGCAGAATTTTCCTCGCTCCATTCCTGCCCTGTGGATGTTTCCTATGGTACATTCTTGACTGGTTGAAAGCATCTGAAAATACCTTTCATCTGCTACCTAACCACAGAAAGGTGGATATTTCAGCCTCCACAGCAAAGAGCAAACAACCACCAGATTTCCTGAAGGGTGTCAAAATATCTCTGTGACCACACATTAATAAAGTAATGGTTATTTAAGCATGAAATGCAGCATCAAGTTGTAAGGGCTAAACAGTTTAGTGCAGAACTACACAGCTTTATTTAGCAAGAGAGGTGGAGGCTGTGCACGAGGGAAGGCATGTTTTTGAAAAGGGTAGGAAGATCCAATTTTATGATCAGGTAGTAGCTGCCATGGCATAGTGTCACTGCCTAGACACCACAGAAAATGAAAATCCTGTTTATTTGTATAGAAATATGTCAAAGACTGACACCCTAATTTGAAGACACAGCTGCAATCCAGAAAAAAGATGAATGCAAAACCATGGAAAGTAGAAAGGAGCCTGCACAGTACACAGAGGCTGGAAAAGTGTATTTACTCACTTAATCTCTATAGGGGAAAGAGACCAGCAGCAAAAAAATAGAATAAGCTATTACCTAGCTAAGGGAAATACAAAAAATAGTACTTACCAATGCACCAAAAATAAAAATTATACATGGACAGTCCTCTCCAACTGTGAAGCAGACAATAAAATCTGGGGCCTTAGAAATGTTAATTCCACTGTTCATTAAAAAATAAAAGAGAATCCCTGGGAAGCTACAAAGGTAAAACTAGCAGATCCATACGTTGCAATTTGTAAGACATTTGCTGATGAGGTTGCTGACCACTGATAAATAGCTTTGAAAATCAGAATAGAAAAAGAGATATCCAAAAGATCAGAAATAAAATTCACTTTGGATTTTCAAAGACAGAGAGACACAGACCTGTCGTTTAGAGCCCTTAACTGCATTAAAAAAAAACGAATTGTTTTTATCAACCTGATTGTTATGCTGTAAGTACAAAAGCAGAGACATACACCATCAGCAGTTCATGAGAGCCCTGATAAAATGCATTCAAAAATGTTACTAGAAAACATAACCCATATTGGCACATATTGCTTGTGAGTAAAGCTATGAACGCTTAACCACTGAACTCAGTAGGGGCAACTTTGTTCTGAATATACTCTGCTGAATATGCTCTGCTCTGCATTTCCATTTCACTACATGTTTCTGCCCTTTTAAAAGATCATACAATGATTCTTCAAACTGGTTTTGTACATTTTTTACAGAGACATTAGCTTTGCTGTGATTTTTTGTAAACCTGGAGACTTTTTTTTTTCCCGCTAGGTTTCTTTTTAATGTCTCCAGCTTTGAGGAAATGTTTTCATGGTAAATCTGCCGCGTTGCTGCACAGCAGCTCAGGCAGCAAACTACCTGCGACATGCAAAGTGATGGCAAACTCTTTCTCCAAACTTTGTCTCTAGCTTCTGAACTTTTCAGGCAGTTCCAAACTGCCTTTCCTATTATTAGGAAGGCTGTAATTACTCTCTGAGGGCAACCTTTGTTATGACATGAAAAGAAGCACTCCAACTACTGTGCTAAACATTAGATGTTCGTCTGAGTGATAAAACACTATAATCAAGCTCCACACGTGACTATCTCCTTCAACCAACCTTCGTATGCGTAAGTGCTAAAATGTCAAATCACGTAGTATTTATTAGGGCACAACATAGGCTTCTGAAACGAATGTCTTATTTCGTACATGTTTAGAAAAAGAGAAAGCTGAATAACCAGTGTTGTGCGTGGTGTTCCTCCTGACCTGGCACGCACTCCCATTAAAAACAATAGGGTGCTGATGGCACTCTAGAGACTGGGTGTTTCTCTGCCTGTGGTGGGCAGAGGCAAAGGTTTAAGCAAGAATTTTGGTTTTAAGCAAAAGTCAAAGAAACACATGGTAACATTGCGCAAAGGTATGGCATTCACCTGGTCTTGCTGTCTGTGTAAACACTGAGAAATTTTTGTATTTTCTAGCAAAATTGGAGGTGGGATTCCTCCAACCCAAGTTTGCCCTTGTAAAACATAGGGGTCTAGCCCAGGTAGCTACCAAGTTCTATACAGAATAAGTGGAGGTTCCTTTAGGAGAAGATCTCATCAGTCTGCCTAGGACATTTATTTTAGGATGGAACACTAGCTCTCCAGAGCTAGTGGCTGCTGCTCTTCCACATGACCCTCAGAAGTGGCATTTTTCAAGCCTGGTTTCAGGAGCTAGGGGATTGTGAGAGATGTTTGGTTTTATGTAAAATAAAGAGAGAGAGGGGAAAAAGGAAATTTGTAGATCAATTGATTCCAGGGAAGATCTGAAAATATAAGTCCTAATGGCCAAAATACTAAAAAATACATAAAAATATCCCTAATCCTTAAACTAGTCTCAGTAGTTTCGGGTACCTTCCACTATATTCCCTGGCTACATTTCAGAATGCTACCAGCAAATGTTTCCTTCATGCCTTTGGAGGGATCATTCCCATCAGGACTGCATTGAGCAAAACTCTGTTGTGGGAAATTCTCCTTCCCCAGGGTGCATGGATGAGCCAGGAGTGCACTGAGGAGGGGCGGGCAGGACAGTGCAATGCTGGCGGGTGGGGATCCGTGCAGGTCGCAGATGCTCAGCTGCACCACTGTTGGAGAGTGGTAGGTGGTGGAAACTTGGAAACCTGGAGAAGAAACATGGACGTGAAAGTTTCCCTCTAGGTGTGGAGGGGTGGTCACTAATTTTAGCCCTAGCTCTGTACAGTCCTTTCACTGAAGCTCCCTCACCACCTCCCTCCTTTTTCCGACAGACTGATATTGGCATGACAGAGAGAAGAATACTGTGGAGACCCACTCTCTGGTTGTTCCACAGGCTGAGAACAGGAGGGATCTGATCACTGAATTATTGTTTCATCCCAATAAGTGATTTAATAAAAATCAAGCTGTCATCCTCATTTATTAATTCTAGGGAATCATGTCTTCCCCATGTATTTGTGTCTTTGTGTTAGATGTTGCAAGCTTTCTGGAGCAGAACTATGTCTTTGCTGAAGCTTGTGCAGGTGAAATACACCTTCAGTGACAACAAAACAAATCATAATAATAATATGGTAACTATGGGAAGCTGCACTGTAGCTGTTTGACTCATTTAAAAAGAGAAGAGTTCAGGCTCATAGAACAATAGTTCCACTTATGTCATTCAGATTTTCAGATGAACTGAGATATTTTTGTATCCTAAAGATTAGGCTACTGTCTCCAGTGCTGAACTTTTTGTTATGATTCAAAATATATAATTCTCTGTATTGATTTGCTAAACAGATGGACAAATTAAATTCACTCAGAGATCTAAATATAGAAATATTGATTGCGATGAGGTAGGTAATTTTGATAGTCTTAGTTTGCTTGAAGAAGCCTTTCCTAGCATCACTGCTAAAGAAGAAGTTTTTTCTCTAGGTTGTGTTACAGTGTGCATTCAGTTGTCACAGTCTGTGTAATATGTATATATGATGCATCCAATATATAATAGTCATTGGCTCCGATCTGTGTTAGCAGTGGGTTAATGCTTACTTGTGACTAATTTAATCGTACAGAATGAGGAAATGAAAACAAGTTTTAGGCATTTTTTTAAACTTTTTTTTTTTTTTTTTTTTCTTGCTTAATTTCTTAGGACATGGTGTTCATGTCTTTTAGTAAACCTATGGTTGGAGTTTTTTTTCTATCAATCAGCATTATTTTCATTTAGAAAGTAATATAAAATATGACTCCATATTTTAGTATTGTATATTAATTACAAGTACAACATATATACTCTCTGTGCTCAGTTTCATCACCCCTTTTTGCCTTCCCACCTCATGAGTATGAATCTATCATTATCCGTCCCGTCATCATACTGGAGATAGGAAAGCATTTTATACTTACAGGTATTTTGCCTTACATGTGTATCTATATGTGAATGTAAATATATGTCTAAAATTTATGTAGCTCAGGTCAACTCATAGGCTTGCCCCTCTCTCAAAAATGTTGTAGATTCCTTTAGTTTCATTTATTCCAGTTTCAAAAGTTTCACAGTTACAATTTCCTGACTATATATTTTTATTATTTTATTGGGGTTATTAAAGTGATTCCACAACTGGGTTAGTGCAATCAATCATTTTCCAACTGAGGTAAAAAGTTACTGACAGCACGTGACACACAGCATCACTGATTCATATGTACATATATTTAGCCCTTAATTCATTTGTTTCTTCTTAATATGGTTATTGCTTAAACAAGGCTTCAAAAAGTGGGCAGAAGATGGAGACACTGCATGTTCAGCATATCTGGCAATGGCAAACCCATCACAAAGAGCTGGATTCAGACTGCAGGTGTAGCATGGAGCAGGGGCAAAACATCAGCTGCGTGGCCCCAGAGCTCTTGTCCTTCCCTTTGATGCATGAAATCATAATACCTCCTTGTTACAGGAGGCAGAGGGAATAAACATAGTGCACAGAAAATAAATCTGGCTTTTGCCAGTGCGTGTCTTAGGGCGAGGAGTCAAAGCGTGGTTCCAGTGCTCTGTCTGTTCTGTACTGCACCCTCTTTCCCATTGTAAGACTGGATAAACAATTGGAAACTTTGCAAATTTTTGTGTTCCACTGTCCAGGAGCTTGATTGCTGGTGCAGAAAATACAGGGGAGGAGCAAGTTGTTTTTACTTACTTTGCCATACAGCTTTCTGTTACATTTTCAGCAAGCAGTCAAGAAATAAAGTGTTTTCCTTTTTTTTAATTTCAAAACACATTGTCACTGCCCAAAAAACCAACAACCCCATACTCGAAAATGGATAGATAGCAGAGACTTATAACTCCATTAGTATCTGCAGTAAAGCTGCAAGGAGCGGGATTGTTTTGTACTCTCAGATGAGTTATTCTTTAGTGAAGTGGATGGCTGCAGACTCCAAAGAATAATTTCTAAGTGGGTTTTTCTTTCCTTTCGTTGGCATGCCACTGGCTGTTCTGCCAGTGAACAGGAATAAGAAGCAAAAACATTATTTATGCAGTGGTATAAATGATCTCTCCCATCAGCCAGCACTAGACACTTGTAAAGATGTCCTTACTGCTTTTTCTCCTATTTGCTGATGAAGCATACTCTTAATTATTATTGCTAATTCTTTTCCTGAACTACAGGTAATATTTTACTAAACGTATGGACATCTAAGCCAAACTAACCCATCTTTTTCATTATCTTTTGCTAATGGGTGCCTGCAAGATGCAATCTACTTTCCAAAAGGGTAGGAAACAACCTCTGCATTGAGGACCAGACACATAACAGAGATAAAATGGAAAACCATACAAAGAGCATCTTTTGGCAATTACACACAGCAGGAAAAAACAGCTCCAGTTTAAAATATTCTGCCTCTCAATTTCGTCACTTTTCTCCTGACTTCATTTTGCTAAGAAAGGGTAAAGAGACCTCCATAGCTGTCTTTATATGATTTACTTTCCTCCTGTCTTTCATGTTCCTTCTTTGTCTTCTCTCTGCTTTCTGGTCATATAGATATTTTCTAATGACACCTGTTACTGAAAGCACACCATCTACCCATTATAAGCAAATGAGCCAAACATGTCTGTAAATGACAGATGAATCTGACCGAGATTTGAGATTAACATACTCTAAAGGATGTAGTCAAAATATTTATGATATGGAAAGAGCCAAGCTGAAGCATCAGAGAAGTCTTGCTGAAGGTTGCGAAGAAAAGCTGGAACGATTTTACTAAGTTATGCAGTGTATGGAGAATACATGTTGCCACTCAGACTGCTTGTTTGTAAACAGCAGATTGCAGAGTCATGGAGGTCCAACTAATTGCAGCTGCCAAACCTTCTGAGAAAACAGACCTTCTTCAGCACTCCATCAAGTTTTTAACATCCAGATAAAAATAGTCTTAGTTGGTCAGGTCCGTGAGAGAGTGAATGCAGTACGTAGGGAGTAATTAAAGCCAAGATGTCAGATAATAGATCTTCCAGGTTTTCCTGATTATCTTCAGTGGTGAAAATCACATGAAGCAGACTACTTTTCTGGAGGTATTTCATAATAACAGAAGGTCTGGTAATAGCTAAATTATGATCAAAAGACAGTTTGTCTTTGTTTTGTCTAGCACAATGGAACCATGATTATTATAGAATAACATCTAGATAATCAACTTACTATATTAATGGCATTTGGACACAATTTTTTTCCAGTTTTATCTCTAAGCCAAAAATTCAATTGGTATCAGCACAGACATGAGGGTTGAATCAACTTCTGGGTTTTTCAACTGAGCTCACTCTGGTACCTCGTAGGAGACAATATTTCCATTATATTTTCATGCCAGAATAGCATAATAATATTGCTATTTCTCATTTCTACATGAAGTGTGCCTGATATAAGGGATAATTATGTTAAACTGTAAAGTATATGGCAAGCTGGGAGTGTGAGGTTCAACTCACCATATTGGCTGTTCATGTATCAGGTATCCAGTTTAAGCTAATGAGGTAAGCTTTCTCTGTATTTAGAGGAAAGAAATATGCATCTCTGGACTAATTCAACTGACTTCAGATGCATACATGTAGGCATCTTTAATGTAGATATCTTCCTATATGCTAGGTGTTTAAGATCCCACTATCATCAACAGGCATCTACTCAAAGCCTTCAAAGGAATCTAGAGGGTGACTCATCCCATCCTAAAGTGGACACATGCATCCGCTCAATCAAGCATCACTGACTCTTTTGACTAACAAACTATATTCATTTGCCTAACCATAGGTTTTGAAAGCTGTTTGACATACCCTGAGATACCCTTCTGGCCTCAGCAGGTATATGCAGAAAGGAGCAGGTCTTTCTTATCTCACTTTATGTACCTGTTTGGGCAATGGGCATGATTGCAGCTGTCCTAAATCTCTAGTGACTACAGTGTTTAGCCACCTGCCCTATCTGTGAACACCTGCTCTTAGAGTAGAGGTGTCTAAACGTGGAGACAAATCCCAGACTTTAGGCCAAATTCATCCCAGGTAGCCAAGTGAAGGCACTGATCTGAATTTGTTGTGTTACCTAATATTGCTTTTCAGTCTTGTACAAAGCAACATGAATCAATTATTTTTTTTTTTTTTACTTCAGCAGTGCCATTTCCAAAAAGCACTTCAGATCTGCTAGAATCTATTGCTTTGTGTCTACTTGTTAGCAGTAATTTTTTTGCTTCAATTACTTTGACTAATATAACATTTATTGAAAAGCTCCTGTTTCATGTACAAGGTTGTTATTGACAGAATATTTGCTATTAAAATGGAAAACAGCCCTCAGCTAGTGCAGCACATTTGTTCAAATGGGATTCTGGATAAAATAGAGAGCTGTCTTTTCCTTGACAGCTATATAAAGAGGAAAACTATGTGGTCCATTTCAGGACTTTTAATTTTTGGAAGAGTTATAAGCCCAGTCTTCATCTCTACTTCATACTCCTGTGAAAGCATTACTCCTTACACTTTTTACGGGACAGAACAAAAATGTGTTTAAGCAGAAATGGCTCTCAAACATGTCCTTGGTTTGATGGAAACTTCACAAAATGAGACAACTGGCATAGAAAAATACATCTGAGTGTGCATTAAAACTTTCTTTAAAGAAGAAATATCTTCATAGTTTTATTGGTGCTGTGGCTATAAGCCTAATTGAGAAATCCAACCGAGTGGTTATAACATAGCAAACCTTAGCTTTTTTTTTAAATTTCGGGTTTTTTTTAATCTTTTTAATGTGATAATAACGTAAAAGATAAGTGTGAAATAATATAATATTTTCCAAGAAAGTATCATGGTTCCCTGAAGTTCTGCAGCTGAGTGGTGACACATGTACGGTCTTTTCTGGGATAGCTAGGAGTCTCCGTTTGATCCTGGCATCTGAAGCCCACTGTGCAAGATGAACATATGCAGGTTTCCAGATGCTATGCTTTAATGTGTCCATACTTTTAATACACTGAGGTGTCTGAGTTCAGGGTATGCTAATTGCATAATATGCTAAGTCAGCTGCTCTGAACATATGGAGACCATTCAGTTCTCCAGCAATTAAAAGAATAACAGGTACTTGTAATTGGGGGTCATAAAACAGAATAGGTCATTCAGAAGATAAGATGGAGAGAGGATGGGTGGAATGCCATTTATCACTGATACTTGTACGTTATGTATCAGAAGAACTAAATTTTGTATGTTTTGGCTGAAGAAAAATGAAAAGCACAAGGACAACTTTTTCCTTGCCGAGATGATCAAGTGTTTCTTTGCTCTTCGTTGGGCTGGGCTTATTACTGGAAGGGACTCAGTTCCCCTGGCTTTGGTGGGGCTGCAGTATCCATTTGTCATATCAGGCCATGCATTCAACATCTACAGGCAGAAAAGCTAGAACTGCAGCACTGACAGCCAAGGCACATACACACCTTCATTTGGAAAACTCAATCATATTTGCCCATTGCTCATAAAAAAGGACATAGTCTGATAAAGACAGAAGCAGAGCTGCCACTTAGAAACAAATCACCCAGCAACAGGACACTAGTGCTCATTACTTATAGCCTAAGAATACTCTTCATTATGCAATTTCTGGGTTTTCATTTTTTTTTCTTATGGACAGTAATCTATTCTTTAGCCTCATTCCCATCCAGAAAAGGATTTGATTAGGAACTGTTGCCATTTCAACAGTTTTTGGCCACAGGAGAGCCTATGCTCAGTACCTCTGCTGTGCTTAGTTCTCCCTTGGTCCCAGGTATGGAGCGTCATCTATTCCCCCACTTTCCATGCACAGAGGTGGGTACAGTGTGCAGCAGCTGTAGGAGCATAGTCAGCCATTTTCTTTTGTTGAGAGTTTTCCTCTGTACTGTGTCCCTGAAGAAGGGAAAAAGGCAGGGTTTTTTAACCATATACAACGCAAAACTCATCTGTGAAGAATATCAAGCAGAACAGGCTCAGTTCTCCTCATATTTACATCTGTTTAAGGTAGGAGCAACTCAGGGGCAAAAATTGGGCCGATGGAATTAGACTGAAGACTTTTAAAAGATTTATGGGAAACTTGTAAAGTGAGCTTCTGAAGGGCTTTGATTGTTTATGCCCTTTGATCTCCCGTTCAGCTGATGCCTCGTCCAAAACACGCCTGTTGCTGATGCTGATGCAGAAAGCAGCCAAAATTGTTCCCAGCAGTGCTGGGAGCTCAGGAAGCAATGGCATGGTGATGGCGGGAGCTTCCCTGATGACAGAGAAGCGTTTGCATAAAATAATTCCCTCCAAGGGCTCTTCAGGTGGAATTCCCTTTTCCTGTCAGTGTGACGCTAATTGCCCACTTACCTTTTGATCCAGACAGGTTCAAAGTTGCCTTCAGTCTTCTGAAGTTGTTCCAGCCTCCTCAAGATTTATTTCTTTTTTTACTTTATTTTTCTTCCTTTTTACACAGCATAAAATCAAGTCTGTGAGCATTAAGATTCAGAGTTTCTAAAGTGGTGTTCACTGAAAAAAAATAAGATGCAGAAATTTCACATCTGAGCTCCCTTTCTAGTCAACGAAGAAACGTAGACACTTCTGGAATGTGATTCATCTCAACCTAAAATTAGGCCTCCTAAATAGGACAGCTGAATTGCACCCTAGATTACCTATTGCTCTTCTTTGAGTACAAAGTAAGCCAAAGGCGATGGGCTCAGATGTAGCTGTTGAGATTGCAAATGTCTAAAGCTAGGTGACATGAATCCCAGTCACAAATTTTGAAGAGCAGTGTATTTGCATAGACCGAACGACCATTTTTAATGAGAATGGAGAATAAAATGTCCAAATCTTTCATTTGCATTTACTGCAGCATTGAAGAACTTTTTGGTAAGGTAGCATTGCTTAGACTTTATTCTTTTTTGAACTTTCAAGTACAGCTAGGAGACCAGTTCACACTGGGAAATTTATCTGTTGAATCCCATCTTGTTTCTGTATGTTCCAGGAAGAAGATCATGGTTCTCTCAGATGTATTTGTTATTTGGTCTAATTCAGTGAATCATTTCACTGCACCCTCCTTAGTCTGCTCTTTGCTCATGAACAGATCACTTTGCACTCTGAACATTTCATATTGTTTCTATTTTTCTGAATTAGGATGATAGAAGAAAAAAATCAGTTTGATGAACACAGATGGTGCTTTTAAATTACTATAGTAGTTTGCAGTTAATAGCTCACTTTCCATCTTAAGATCTGTGTGTTTCCTAACAGTTGGTTTATCTTGCAATTAGATCACGTGAATGTTATCATACCGGTTAAACAGATTGTGTAACTTAGTGCCAGCAGCTTCAATGGCCTGCCATAAATTCCACTCACTGCCCTTTTTCCTGTAATCTGGGTATCTGTACTGCCAAAAGGCTGCGTTTGCTCAAATGGACATTTGGACATACAGCTTCCATAGTTATGTACAGCCTGCTCAGAAATGCATGTACAAGTTAACCACAAAGTGTGTGGATCTTGTTTTTTTAAACTTATACATTTCACATCCACATACCTAAACTATGAAATCAGTCTATCTAACTGCAGACATCTAATGTGCTACATTTTAAATATCAAAGCAAACCATTTGTCCTAAAAAAAGATCTGATATTTCCTATACAGTCAGTGGTGAGATGTCTTCAAAGGAAGATCCTGTCTGCCTGGTTTTCTGGAGGACTTATTCACTAGGCATCTAAAATGCAGGCACAGATAAGGTATCTAAATTAGTCTAGCTGAATCCCATCATACACACCTCTTTTTCTTTAAGAACCAATGTTTCCACAGAAGTTAATGGAAGATGAGTGTCCTTATAGGAATTAGCTTAAGAGTTTAACCCAAGTCCCGGAAGAAATTTATATCGTAGCTGGAAGAAAGATCTGCTGGGTCCTTTCTTAGGGCTACACTCAGTTGGCACACATTGACATCTAGTGCCCTTTGAGGTGCCTGAGGATGTCTGAGACTTATGCACGGGCTGTAGGTGTGACAGAGACCCAAGACTTAGATCCTCCTGGACTGAACCAAAAGGAGTACCCTTGGTCATCTCAAAGAACTTTGGATGCCTTTATGCAAGAAACTGCACTAAGCTCCTAGTTTTAACTGCAGAATTTGAGAAGCTACATACAAGCTGTTTCTAGGTTGAAGTGTATAATGGTTTTATTAGCTGAAAAATGCAGCAGGGCTTTTTCCTTTCCCTCTTGATCAAGTTCTATTCATAGTTGATATTTTCACTCTGTGCCCTTACTATCTCAGAACTGTAGTGTTCTTATTTTAATAATAAAATGAGGGAAACTATTTTTACCTGTTCAATAATGCCTTTATCATAAAACACCAACAATGGCAGTTTCTTCCATACCAGCCTTACTGGCAAATTTGTGATTTCTTCACTCTTCACTAATAGGTCTGATACCTAGTTATCTTCTGTATCTTTATTAATGAATAATAACAAAAGCATGTTAGAAATAGGGCCACCTCTTGGTTAAGCCAGAGGTCGGCAGGATCAGGATCTAGTTCTTCTCATTACTTTCTCGTATAATCGTGACTACTTTCTTTTATGATTGTGGGTGAATCATTTTTATATATATTTCAATTACTGGCAGTAGATCAATACAAGAGGAGAATGTCACAGAGAACCACAAACTGAAAGTCTGAAACCATGCTGTGTTGTGCTGCGCAGATGTGCCAGCTCATGCAAGAGCTGCTTATTGCTCAGGCTAACACAGCACGGTCTCAGGCCATGCAACCAGCTGAGTTGCTCTCTACCCATTCTTGCAGGGATATGGATCTGTGGAGACAGCTATCTCCAACCTATCTGCACCCAACAGGTCTTCCTTACTTTCCTTGTATAGATAAAGCCTGGGTTTCTGAGACTGCTAACCCAGGGCCATGCCCTAGACCTGCTGCAGCCAGCCATGTCTTAGTGATCAGGTACCAATAACTGAAATTTATGCTCATTTATAGCAGCCAGTCTGGGCTACAAGGTGCTGAGCTCTTTCCACTACTGAAAGCAGAGCCTGAGTAGCTCAGTGCATTTACAGGATTAGGCTCAGTTGCTAAACCAGAACCATTTTTCTCTAACCTTCGCAGCCTTCTCTAGCTCTGTAGGTATCAGCTATTATATTTTAATAGCTTTAATAGCACCATTGTTGTTTTTCTTTAGCTAGGTAAGAAAATCCATAATCCAAGTCGTCTGAAAATTGCCTGATAAAATGTTTGGAGAAAATTGCCACCCACATACTCTACTCCTCTGCAATGTATGGGAGCATTTCCAGCACTCGTACAAGATGAGAGAACATGTGTATTTACAAATGCAGATACTTATGTTTAAACATAAATATACTAATGCAGATAGGAAAATTGGATGGGGAAGTGTTTATATGTGATTTTAAAAAGCTATCAGGGTAGACATGCTAGTCATCTAGCTCTCTAAACATGAGCTTTGCACCTTTATTTTCCTTGTAGCTTATAATAATTACATAAAGTTACAAAAAGAGGTTAAGCTATTAACTTGTATAGAAAGAAATCAGACTTGCAGAAGCCAAAGTCTTGATACCCAATTATGTGAAACTGAACATTTAACCCTGTATTTTCGCAGTCTGGTAAAAGCAATCTGATGTCCTAATTAGAACAGGAACTGTGGATGCCAGACCACTTGGAATTGGATCATTCCTCTATCTGTCTAGATAAGGATTTCAAATATCTTCCTTTAAATACATGTATTTGAAAACACTGGATGCCATATTTGTGTCTAACACAATGATGCGACACTATACAGTTAAGGGTCACTACTATGGAAATGGATGTGTGTTCACGTGCCCATTCTAGTACTAGTATGGGTGATAACAGATAGCCAGAATTTCAATGCTAGTAATATATTCATAGTTCTGGCCAATAGGACTGACTTGTAGCATTATTTTAGGTAAAAATAGTTATTACTGCAGAATTACAGACTTTCAAAAGAAAACACGAACTCCTCAAAAATCATGCTTCAAAAAGCATAGCTTTTTTTATCTCTAACTGGAAACCACTAAAACCAGTCTCTAAGAAATAACCCCAACAATTTTAGCCTTTGTCCCAAGGACCCTGTCTCTGATACATCCCAAGGCAACAGCTGAGATGAAGAAAATGTTGTTTACTTCATTTTTCAGATGGGGAGAAAGAAGCCTGTGAAAAATGTATTTTGTATTGACAAATATTGCTCCAAAATGATACTTACATTTCCCCTGTGTGGAGGGGGGTTCTTGAGTTCCAGTCCTGCCCTTCATCCCTGTCCAGTTGCTTGAATTAGAACTAAATTGTCAATGGGCAGCAACAATCCATTCTGCATTCATTTCAGTTATTCAGTGTATTCCAAATCTTGCTTACATCCATGAAAACTTGCACCATGTAGGGCAATAGCATGCTTAAAAGAAGGAAATACACCTCCTGATTTTTTTTCACAAACCACTGAGACATGACTAGAGTTTCTGTTCCTTTTCTACACTCGTTTTTCTGAGCGCTCATCTTTCAAATGCATCAGGAAATGAGTGCCTCACTCTGCTTGTAAACTGCTCATAAATAGGTTCATTTCATAGATGTTTTATGAATTTGAAATAATCTAATAAATATTTTGGGCAAATTAATTTATATTTTAGCTCCTGAGCTCTCAACAATGGGTTAGCCTGAATGCTGCTTAATGCTTCTAATATAAAAAAATTGGAATTGCAGCTTTATAAAAGATCACTTAAGCTACTCAGTAGGATTTCTGTCCTCTTATGGGATTACATCACTTTGCTAAACTGGGGCCTACTTCTGCTGCCAGCACAGAGGAGCCCAAGGACATCTGAGGTATTGGCATAAAGATGACTAAGACGTCCAGGGCCATTGCGAGATCTATGCCTTTCTGGCACCTGGAAGTCAAGCAAGATCCAACAGAGCATCTAAAATGGCTCCAGGTGCCTATGTGCAGGCAAGTGAACCAAGTCCTGCTGCCTGAGTCAGTCAAGTGAAAGGTGGTCAGTTGATTTGGCAGAGCTTCACCCAACTTCCCCTAGGAGTGTGACATCTGATTTGGAAAAGAAGGCCACTTTGCTTTGCTGTGGATGTAAATCAATAGACAATGCAACCCCTCATCCCACCAGCAGAGAAACAGGGTACGAATATTTCTTTCCCAGTCTACTTTGGGATCATGAAGCCTCTCTGCCGTCTTCTCAAGGCAGTGTGAGAAGGCACTGCCTAGCCCCAAATTAATTTCATTTTGTGAAGGTGGCCTGGTTCTACTCATGGCTGAGTGCTCTTTCAGTTCTGCCATCCTATTGAGACCTGCATGAATGACACTGGAAGAAGGCAACTCTTTCTGTTGGTCTAGGTTTGCACAGGAGCTGAATGGATAAGCCATCACACATGCAAACATCCCAGGAAATGGGATCAGAGGTGACATTATCAAAGGTAAAAGGAGAACATTCCCAAGTAACTGCTTTCAGTGGTGACCCAACTCTATCTTTTCATGGACTTAGCCAAAGTGTGCTCATGAATAGGTATTTCATTTCAGTCAGCATACTGTAGGTAACATTTGCTTTAACAACTTCCAAGAGATCCTGATTCTAACATCTGCTTAGACAGTTGTTAGAACTTTTACTAGTTCCGTTGAGTTTTCTGATGACAACACTCATAGCTGTTCTTCACGGTCAGCTGTGCCTCACATGATTCTCTGGCTTTTATGCTTTGGGATGTAAATATTCCCCCAATGCCTGGCCAATTGCACAGGGAAGTCCCACAGTCCCTCTTGACACTGACAAAGGTGATGGGATTCAGTCTGAGACAAAGCATCCCAAATTCAGATGTCTTCATGTCTTGGATCTGGCAGGGTCATTGATCTAAACCTGGGGAAGGTTTATCTTCCCCGGTTGCAGCACAGCCAAATTAAAAATACTTCTTAAGACAGGTACTTGAAGCTTTTTTATGCCACAGGGAGATCAGGCACCAGACAAACAACTCACTGAATTTCTTACTCTGACAATCTAGCCGTGAATTAACCATCTAGTCCTGCTGTACCATCATAAAGATTGGTCCTGCATGTAATCGCATAGGTTGTTCTAAATTAACAGCAAGAATTTAGGTAACCCAACAGTGAATGCTTTGATATAAATGTAAGGGAACCATTATCTACAGAAGGTTGTTTTTTTTTTTTCCAAATTTATCTTCCATTTACAGGTTGTTTAACTCTTCCTGTTTACTCTCTTATTGAGATTACAATGTCTGCTGGGATTTACCTTTAATTAAACTAGACAGAGCCTAGAGAATTTATACCGGTTACATATAGTTCTGAATAATTCAACAGCTCTCGTGTAGTACCTTTACTGAAATTAGAAATTTGAAATGAAAGTTCTCATACAGCCCAAAGGAGTGTTAAGATTGGAGAATAATATTTTTATAGGGATATTTGTGTGTAAGTAACAGCAAATGGCAATATGCCTGGGAACCTGAAAATTCTAGCAAAACCCCCCAATCTATAATGCAACTGAAGCCCAGGAGGTAAAGCACAGGTACTACAGCTGAGGCAGTCTCAGAGTCAGCTGGGAGGACAAACAAAACAACTTTTCATGTTAATGGAAATACCTATTTCAAACACTCCTTGTCTTTGGTTTTCAGCCAGACCACAATATCATAATAACTAATGCCCTATAAACACATAGGCACAAAACACAGCTGTAAGAAATGGCTGAATGAAACAAGTCCAGCAGTGTGGGCCAGCATCTCAAAAGGTTTCATTAAACATTGTTGTTCATAGCTTGACTGTGAATTTGAGTTGACTGTGTTCACTTGCCGTTTCGGCAAGAATCAAGGTTTTTAGAGTACAGAAGCGATGAGATATAAAATCATAGAATCATAGAATTATTAAGGTTGGAAAAGAACTCTGAGATCATCTAGTCCAACCATCAACCCAAAACACCACGTCTACTAAAACATGTCCTGGAGTGTCATATCCACACAGTTTTTGAACACCTCCAGGGATGGTGACTCCCCCACCTCCCTGGGCAGCCGGTTCCAGTGCCTCACCACTCTTTCAGGAAAGAAATTTTTCCTAATATCCAATCTAAACCTCCCCTGGCACAACTTGAGGCCATTACCCCTCGTCCTATCACTGGTTACTTGGGCAAAGAGACCAACACCCTCCTCACTACACTCTCCTTTCAGGAAGTTGTAGAGAGCGATAAGGTCTCCCCTCAGCCTCCTCTTCTCCAAACTAAACTACCCCAGTTCCCTCAGCCACTCCTCAGCAAGTCTGTGCTCTAGACACTTCACCAGCTTCGTTGGCCTTCTCTGGACATGCTCCANCCTTTCATGAACCCATGCTGACTGGGCTTGATCTCCTGGTTGTTATGAATGTGTTCGTTGAGCGTACTCAAGATGAACCATTCCATAATCTTCCCCAGCACCGAGGTTAGACTGACAGGCCTGTAGTTCCCTGAATCCTACTTCTTGCCCTTCTTGTAGATGTTTGCCAGCCTCCAGTCATCTGGGAGTCATATGTTCATTAAGGGACTGGTTTAAAGACTTGAGATATTTTTTATTTTTTCTGATCATTCTTGTTTGTAACTTCATCTCTTTATCACAAACATAGCCAGATGCTTTGAATGCATGTAACCAATTCTCTCAGGCTAAAAGGTTTTCTTTTAGTTATTAGCAGTTTCGTCCTTGTCCTGGTTTCAGCTTAGTTCATTTTCTTTGTAGTAGCTGCTGCAGTGCTGTGTTTTGAACTTAGTATGAGAACAATGCTGATAACACACTGATGGTTTAGTTGTTGCTCAGTAGTGTTTAGCCTAGTCAAGGACTTTCCAGCTTCCCATGCTCTGCCAGGGGCACAAGAAGCTGGGAGGGGGCACAGCCAGGACAGCTGACCCACCCTGCCCAAAGGGCTATTCCATACCATATGGCGTCACGCTCAGTATAGAAACTGGGGGGAGTTGGCTGGGGGGGCAGCAATGGCTGCTCAGGGACGGGCTGGGCATCGGTCAGCGGGTGGTGAGCAATTGCATTGTGCATCACTTGCTTTGTATATTATTTCATCATTATTATCATTATTTTCTCTTTCTCTGCTGTCCTATTAAACTGCCTTTATCTCAACCCACGGGTTTTAGGTTTTTTTCCCGGTTCTCTCCCCCATCCTGCCGGGGCAGGGGGGAGGGTGAGCGATCAGCTGTGTGGTGCTTGGTTGCCGATCGGGGTTAAACCACAACACTCCTGATGTAGTATTGATGGAAAAATTACTATGTACCTGCCCCTAAAGAGAACCAAATGAACACAGCATAGACATAAATTCATGTGAATTCATTGGCTTTCGCGTACTGCTTAACCATAAATTTATTAAAACTATCTAGTATTTCTATAGAGCGACTTCAACATCCAGGCTCCAAGTGGTAGTTACAAACACACAATTCATTATGCGTTAGCTACTAGGTTTAGAAGACAGTTTATGTCCTTGGAATCTTATTTGTTTTCTTCAGGCATGTAATTTATGCTAATAAATGACATTACCTCTGTTTACAAGCCTACCTGCAGAATAAATTCCTTTAGCCTGAACATGACAGTTGTGTCTAGGTCACCAGGGTGGACTTTGCTAGCAGAAACTGGAAGTCTGTTATGCTGCAAGTGGTGTTTCTGTTATTTAAACCCTGTAAAGGGCTAGCTGGCCTTCTCTTATTTTATGATTTCAGACCAGTATAAAAACCTTTGCTGCTAAAACATAGACATTTGTTGGTGGACTAAAATAGGATCTCAATTGTCAGCAAATGTCTATTGATCCCTTCCTCTGACTTCCAGAGACTGTCGAGCTGGGGCTGGCAGATAAGACAAAATGAATTGGGTGCTTTTTTGTCTGCTAATGGCATGGTGAGGTTGCAGACAGCTGTTAGCTGCTCACTTTTCTTGTTCTTTCCACCCTCTGCCCCCAGCTATTGTCTTTGGAGACTTTGCTATCACTTGCAATGCTTGGTCCTCAAACCAGTGCATGCAAATTTGGCACCTTCATGCAATATGGAGCAGGAAGCTGAAGCCAGCAGCGAAGGCCTGCCTAGGTAACTCATGTCCTTGGCATGCAGGAGGGCAGTGAGAGCAAGCCTGAGTGCAGAACTGGTACATCCACCACTATTTGGGCCCACCTGGAACGGGAGATAGGAAAGTACCAAAAGGGGATTATCCTATGAGTGAGACAAAAAAGCTTAGTATATTTAACCCATGTGTTCCTTTAAGTAGCTGTTACTGTGATTGACTCTGAGCAAGCGCTGTGATGGTGGGGAGGGGAGCTGGCAGATGCCATACCCACATGCTGAGTTTCAGATCAAAGTAGCTGCACTTAGGAGCAAATCCTATTTCATGTCAAAAACTTAGGTGCCATCATATTTGTTTTTCTTTACTACAGACAGATATAATATCTGGTCATCGAGCAGCATTCTCCAAGATTAAAACTTGGTACTACCAATGACACTGCTGGTCCCCTTCTGCAATCATATTAATATAAAAGAACATTTGCTGTATGACAAGGTCAAGTCATCCTGGTAATAAGCAGCTTTATATAATAGTATCTCTGCTCAAACTTGGAGTGGTGGTAGTATATCAATGTGGCTAAAAAATTCCTGACCAGAACAGGTAGCAGTAAAAATATGTAGTGTAGTCCAGCCGGGTAAATGGACTCTTCTTCAGTGCATCCTCTCAGCTTTAAATCAGTTTAAGTTCATTTGACCAGGAAAAGCAGGTTGAGGGGGCCAAAACCAGAGACCATGAAACAAGAAAAGGGAAATAGTTTCACTTCTCATTTTCTACTTTGGCAGGAATTTGAGTCCCTGCAGAGGGATAGATGGATGTGTTAGCAGTGGCAGGACACTCAAAGCTGCTACTCCATGAACAATTGCAAAGGACAGTCAATGTTTTCTCTCTTACTCACAGCACGCCCCACAGTCCAAGGCAAGATAAAAGAAATATAATCAACTTTTATGATCCAATAAGGAAATTAGATGACTGAGGGAGGCACTGGCCACAGCAGCAACTGTTTTATGTAACAAAAATTAATTTTTTTTTGTTTTGTTTTTTTTTTTTTTTTTTTTTCAAAAGAGCTTTAGCATTCAGAGCCTCACCTGACAGTACCTTTCTGATGGCCCTCAGCTCTGGGCCCTCAGTGCGAGGAGTTGTTATATGAAACCCTGTGGTGTGCTTGGGGAATTTATAATGCTGAGACTATAACACCTGAACTGTCAGAGGGGATTTAGGAAATAAAGGTACATTATTATGCTAATGTCTGTGCACCACGAGATTTCCTCCCAAAATACTGCTAAGATTAGAACATATAACCTGAGAAGAATAAATAAAGCAATTACCAAATAAATGGATTTATATTCTCAGGGGAGAAAAAATTTTCAAGCTTATTGGAAAAAGAAATCTCTTCTAAGTTATTTTCTTTTTTCCTACATGAGAGATCACACACACAACAGGAAATGCACTTCTAATCCCAAATAGAATAATGTTGTTCACCTAATGGTAAAAAGAGTACATATTTTGGGAAGGATAAAACATTTACTTCATGTTTTTCACTTAATTGATAAGGTTATTTATAGACCTCCAACAAAGAAACTATTTTGTTCAACTGAAACATCCCCCAGCTGACAGTTAATATCAAGCCTTACACTTTTAAAAAGAAAAAACTTTCCAAATGTGATAAAATCCTTTCTCTCATACCCACCATGTGTGGGAAGACAGATGAGAGATGTGTGGGAGCAGTGTTTATTTTGGTGATTTTTTCCTTCCTCAGGCAGCTGCGATGACTTTTGCTAAGAGCCTTCGAGGAAGGTTGGGGAGAAAGGAGATGCTCACCTGAGTAATAGATGGGGAAGGTGATGGTGAGTTCAACAGTGGACCTGGTTTGGACTGTAGGTGCTGTCAAAGACCTGTACAATACTTGGCTGAGTCTCTGTTTCCATCCTTCCTACATGCAAGAAGAAAACAGTGATTTCTGTTTCCTTCAATGGCAGATGCTGACTTGTTCCATCAGTGTGCAGAGCAGATGTGGCAATCTGAGACATAGCGTCATTGTGCCACAGAATATGTGCCTCAACTCTAGTATCACCCCACTGTAGGGACATGAGACATCCCTTTCAAATGGGGAACGGTGGTAAAACACAAATCCTGGTGGAGCTGGGCCCTGCAGAACTGGATCATGAGCCCAGCGACAGGTGTGAGGCAGGCTGCATCCTCAGCGATATCGTGCAGTCCTGGGGGCAAGTTCACATTCATCCTCATGACCTGGAATTTCTAATGACTCAGCAACTCTAAAATGTGTAGTGTCAGTGCTGGGCTTTGGGATATTTATTCATCCACATTTGTTTGACTTCAAAGAGCCACTGGAATCATCCATGCATCTTCGCTTTGCTTTAGTACTTGCAGACACACACTCATATTGGTGGTGTTGACAATATACAGGTATATTACAGGTAACCATGGGGATAAAAGGTATTAGTGTATGAACGCCCTGTCCCTGCTTGATTGCTATTCATTCTTGTCTGCTTCTTGCTCATTGCTGGAATAATTTCCCAACTACATAAAAAAAAGGATTTAATGGTACCTGTGTGCACAATTGTAATACCAATAGATAATAAGGAGAGATAGTGAATATATTTGAAGAAAACCAGGATCAGCTTGCAAGCAATTTGTGAGCAGGAAAAAGAACAAAATGACTGCAATAATTTCCTGTATTTAAATGAAGTTGAGAGAAGTCTTTATACTGAGTTTATGGTAAACAGACAAGGGAGTGCCACTTTCTTAGTTAACTGAAATATGCAGCAAGTGGAGGTGAATCGCTGTGGGGACGCATTTGTGTTTATATTCTGCACCTACAGTCTGCAGAATGCTTACCTGCTTTTTGAAACGCTGATTTGAAAGCTTCGGCATCCTTTGAAAACCAGTTTACTATCATCAGTGAGTAACCTGATACAGAACTCTTGCAGAATACATCAGGATTATTATTAACTTAAGTAATGACTCACTTAAAGAACAAAATTTTCCACTATGTGTGTGCAGCAATTATATATTTTATAAGTTTGTCAAAAATCACCCATTTTGATGGTATGGTAGATTTTAGTCCAAAACCCAGCAAGTGCCAAGTCCTTCACAGTTAAATTTGGAAAAGAAAAAAATTGGGGAATTAACAGCAGTATTCAAATTGCTAATAGTCAAAGTGTACATTGAGGAATAAATACAGATGGAACTTTAAATACACTCCAAGCCTGATACAGATTATTAAACTGATATGCAGGGGCGGTGGACCATTCTGCTATGGTGCTGCAGAAGAAATCAGTTTCCAGGAGATGAAAAATAAATTAATATACAAGGTGTTCTAACAGACAGAGATGTGTCATGTGTGAGGTATCTCAGTTTTTGCTCTGGACTTACAACTGCATCATTTGCCTTCTTTAAATATTATATGCTAATATCGCAGTGCTGCAGTTAGTTAGAAACTGGTTGTGGTTGGACCGGAAAAAGGTTTCCTTCTAAGATCCTAATTCTATTTTTCATTACATGCATACACTGGCACAAAATATATTATTTTCATTGTTTTTTTACAGACTTTTGGCTGCTTTGGAGATCTGAGTCCATGCATGGTGGATGGATTGGCTTTGTTACTGTTTGATTAATGTAAAGAGCACTTTCATTGCACCCCTGGGCTTCCCAAAGGTTTTATTAAGGACATTCTTTCCTTTTGAAAAATGTACGCATAGAGAGCAATTGAAGAGGGTTGAGGCTTAATAAGACAAGAGGGGCTACAGAGGAAACAAAGGCAATAGCTAGCAGAAATCCATGCGAGGATGTTGACTTTTTCTCTTGCCCTGGGGCTGTATGTACAGAAAGTATCCTTTTCTCTCACAAATCCCATCTGTCATTTCTAATTTCTAAGAAAGGGTCTGGCAAGATATGTGCAGAATCTTGTGAGTGTTAGAATTACTGTTGTTGTACACTGGAAATAGAACCAATAATTTTTTTGACAGAAGAGACTGATGTCAGATAAATGCAGTTCAGTTACATTGAAAGTTGCCAAAATTTGCAATAAAACCACTTAATTGAGATATATTCTCATGTTGAAAGAAACTGTTTTTATAGTGTCAAAATATATTTATCTCTGTATCTAGAATGTTTAATTGTGGTTTGTCATTTCAATTATTTTTATTTTGGCCTTGTATTGCACTAACAGCATTGTATTTATAAGAAAATATTAGAATGTTTTATTTAGTATACAGTATATAAACATTTCACAATGTAAAAATTCAGTGTTGCTAAACTGAAGATTTGGATGTCCTATATTTAGATTTGTTTGACATGCTGTTGCAAGGAAAATTTTAAAATATGGATTACTTTTTTCTTCCTCCTGTATCTCAATGAAATGTCAGAATATTAGAAATTCCTAGAAAACATTTTGTCTTCTTTACAGGTCTAGTTAAAACTAATTAATATTAATCAGTCGTGTCAAGGAAAAAGTCGACTTCAAGCAGTGAGTGAAGAACAAACAGTAAATGCTCAATTAGTAAACGGTTTGTCACAAGCTCTGAAACAGAAATCTCAAGCAGACTGTGAAGCTGGGGAGCAGGGTCATAGTTCCTCAGTTTGTGACATGATCATTTGTTTCTTCATGCGTATACATTAGAAGTTTATTGCAAAATGTATAAAACATGAAGACCCTGATTTTGCCTTCAGTACACCACCAGTGCAAGAGCAATATGAGAAGAATCTAGCCATGTATTGATTATTAATAAATTATTTAGAATATTTATGGTGCTAATGTTACTGTATCCAGCTCAAATAAGCCAAAGGTAAACCCCCTATGATGAGACATTTCCAGCTGCTTTTGAAGTCTCATCCATAAGCTGCAAGGCCCATTTCCAAATATAGGTAATTAATTCTCCTGCCATTTGGATGCATAAGAACTGATAATTATGTATTCAGGTCATGTTTATGGGGATGTTTGCAACTAGCACCTGACTCCAAATGTATGATAGTATCCACGCTTGCTGCAAACGAAAGGAAATCTGGAGAAATTGTTTAGAGATTTGAGCTGGTTTTGATATGACTAGCTATTTTTCATAAGACTAGCTAAATACAGTTTAGCAAGATTGGGCAAGATTTTAGATTTGAAGAGCAGAAGGCACCTTGGTTTCTACCCTGGTCTTTAGCGTAATCACAAACTTTCTGTTGGGATAGGAGTTTTTATGCTAATTCATGGCACGTGTCCCAGTGATTTGTGACAAAAGGTAGATGTGGATATCCCGACCAGGTGGGTGGTTAGTCTATCAGCTGTATGCTCTGTTACTGCCTAGTCTCACTGACTATGCACAGAAGCCTAAAGAAAAGATTGGAGCGCATTGAGGAGCTAAAACCGGGGCTAGAGCACGTGGGAGATATTTTGCGTTAAGGGAAGCTTTAACATTATTGCTGACATAGGCAGGGACTTCTTTCTCAAGGTCACCCAAGAGAATTCCCTGTAACTACAGAGGGTGGTTGAAACCTTCCCATTGCAAGAACCGAGAGCCCCTGCCTGTCCTGAGATTAACCTGTGTTAATCACAGCAGCGATTTGCAGTGAAGCTTAGCAAAAGCGATGAAGTCCTTGTTACTCATGAGGACAGAACAATTGAAAATGCCACAGAATGGTAATAAAGAAAGATCTCGGCAGCAGCGTTTCCCATTCATCACTGAATTTCCTTTCATCTTCTTAGCCTTTTTTTTTGCTGAATGGGATATCTTGGATTCTGTAATCTCGTCTTTGAGGACAGTACTAGTACTTACAATGAATCTGTGTTGCACGTATCGCATTGTTCGAATGGGCTTATGACTCTACCGTGAGCGAAGTGAATTGGTATGCAAAATGTCAATACAATGTTAAATTAAACAGCAGATAGTAATGAAAGGCATTCAATTTGGTAAAGTAAAATGAAATCTTAACTGAGCAGAACTGATTATTGTATAAAACAGAATGGATAAAAGGCTTGACTCACCCATTGTCTAGACAAATCACTTAGAAACATGTGGGTTGGCTTTAGAACCATTCAGATAATGTAAAAGCTTATTTGTAATCTATTTGCCAAATTAAAAATGTTTTTTGATTTGACTCATTTGTAAGCTGTTAAGAAGTATGATGTGTTGCCAGACAGCTTAAGAAAAGTAGCAAGAAGGTAAACATCTTGCCCCATGGCAGACAACAGATCCAGAGTAAGGCCAGGAAATTATTTCTGACGCATCATTTGTCCCCCAGAAAATGTAGTTTTGATTGATTTAAAACTCTTTGTAAATTCCCCTTGATTTCAGCAAACGTTTTTGCTAAGCAAAGCAAAAGAACACAGGAAGAAATGAAGATACTAAAATCAGTTTTTCAAGGTCGGGTCACAGAGAGGTTTGCACTTCTTTTTCAAAGGCAGCAAGAGTAAGAACATGGTTCTCGTCACTTCTCAAAGCAGTGATTAGGACACTGTGTGAAACCAAGTTTGATTTTCCTCTTTGCCTGATCTCCAATGCAATGGTTCACTGACAAAAAATTACTTTCATCACCCCAAATTTGCATGCTTTAATACTTCGACTCTGTGCTGGCTGTGCAAGCGGGATGCTGGCCAGGGAAAACCACCTCCTCGAGTCCCTAACTGCCTTCCTGGCCACAGGCAGGACTGTGACCATCGCCTCTCCACAGGAGATGGAGGGAGTAAGCCTGAAGAACCTGCAGGCTGCGGGAGGCAGGCATCAGCAAGGTACTCCAGGGCATCATGCCACAACCCTCAGTCCTGCAGGATTTAATGAAGCCAAATTCCCACAGGACTCCTCCATGGGTAGAGCATGGGTAATTTCATATTTGTGAAGATATGAACTCTGCCTCTGCTACTGCCTACACAGCTTCCTCTCCTTTGTCCTGTGCCACTCATTGAAAGAAGGAAAATTATAACTATACTTAAAAGAGCCTGTGAGAATTGCAGGCTCTGCTGAAGCCTATATTTTCCTCAGTGTTGCAATGTTTTCTAGGATCAATGAAAGCATTTTATTTTATATTACTGTTTCAGCACACTGATAAAATGTTTTCTGTGTTTTTTCCCCAACTGGTTTTCTTTACAGCTTTTTCCCACTAGAAAAGATTTCATATTTTTTCCTTTTCTTTGAGCACACGTATAGGAATGCTTTTGAGCATGTTTACTGAGAATTTTTTGATTATGTTCCTTGTTTTGATTGCCCACAATAAAAATATTAGTTCATATAAAAATGTCTTCTACTGTGGTACATGTTAAATTGCAAAAAGCTTGTACTGAGTGTTATTAATCACTCTTCCAACTCCAAGCATAGTAGAGGGCTGCAGTGTTGGATTTTTTTTTAAAAAAAATGTGTTTTAAAACACATTAGAAATCTCTCCCCAAGCAGGCTTAGAAATTAGCTTCATGTCTTGGCTGCTGAAACTTAGCAAACAGTCTTCCTGTTGCCACCTCCCTCTCTGCTGGCATGGTCTTGGTCTTTCCATTGAGTCAATTATTGGTAATGATATGATTTGGTAGCAATGGGAATGTTCACCTTTGGGAAGTCCAACCCAGTCACTTCACCAGTGCCACCACCAAGAGCCCTCTTGCACTCACCCCTAGTACTGTTTACATCTCTTTGCCTGGACTCCCTTGCTCAAGCTGGTGAGGCTGCTCCAGGGATGCTGCCAGGCAGCAGCACCAGTGTGACAGGGGTCCTGCAAGAAACTATATGATAAAGTCAT
This sequence comes from Scopus umbretta, assembly GCA_013400535.1. Taxonomy (NCBI): domain Eukaryota; kingdom Metazoa; phylum Chordata; class Aves; order Pelecaniformes; family Scopidae; genus Scopus; species Scopus umbretta. Next base: position 34,784 of record VZTL01034571.1, on the reverse strand, counting down.
GATAAAAGTCACCAGTGGGATTGCAGAGGCAGACACTCAGAAGCTCAGAGATGCCAGAACTGAGGTCACCCATGCAAACTGCATTTGACCACCTTGCGTGTATTCGTTATAATACATCCCCTAATTACAGGCACACATGCAATTTTTTTGACTGTTGCTATACTCAATGCCAGCAGAAAATTAGCTGTGCAATTTTTAATTTTAAAGTCATTGTCTCTGCAACTGTAAGAAGTTTTGTCACCTAGTTTTTCTCTTTTCTTTATACATGCAACAACATTCAAAGGGCTACACATTAGCTGAAAGTTTTTGATGACAGTGTTTAAGAGCAAGAAGCAGACTTCCAGTCCTTACTCAAAACACAGTGACTCTGTAAAGAATACAAGGTCCTTGAAACTTTTACAGCATTTCCAACTCCCATCACATTCATGACTCACTGATATGCTTAATTTAAATCCAGCTGCTACCTGCTGGCAGTGGAGGCTGCATCTTATTTGTCTAAAGCTGTTTACATTAAATCAGAGATTTGGCTGCTCCCCTGAGTGGTCACTTAAGGCAGGTTTAATTGTCTGGGAAAATAGACTTGTTAATGTCAAATAGAAAGCAAGGCCAATTAAAATATACAGCAAGCTATTACCGGTTTCTTAATATGGAATTAATTAAAAGATCTGCTAAAATAAATTAACTGAGTATGTATAAATTTTGAACTTGGAAAAAGAACCAAAGTAACTAAGAGAGGGGAAAATAAACTGGGAAAGGACTTGTTTGATCTGAAATAATATCCATGGAGAAATATGTAAATATGCTGGAGACAGCAACACATAAAACCAGATTCGCAGGGTGAAGTTATCTGGTACAGTACAGATACCCATCTCAGTTCAGACATTTCATAACCTCTTGCTTTTGACGTATCAATCTGGAGGAAGTCTAATGTATCGAGAAAATATCATACAAAATGTGGAGATGTATTAAAAAATGTAGAGGTTTTGTTTCACTCACTTTGCATTTGATGGACCCTTCTTTTTGCATATCAAGGGATTTGAAAGGCTTACCACTGCCAGAAATAAGAGCTGTGGGTGATGAACATGTTTCATGCCGAGGCTCAGACTTCCTCCATTAGCTCATGGCTATATACACAAGATATACAAGTGCTGAGACCATGAGCTGCTACCATGAGCATCAGGAACATTCACTGTTGACAGTGAGTGCCCATAACACACCTTTCACACACCCTCCCTGGTGCTACAGTCGGTAAGAGCAAGTCACACACTGTTGCCCTTCGGATGCCCTGGGAAAGTGTATGGGGTTGGTGTTGCTGCTATGGCAGTGGCCCCACATCCATGCTGGGAACAACAGTGCCCATGATAATGCAATCCCATGTTTTNGAGCAGCTGTGTGGTGCTTGGTTGCTAACGGGAGCTAAACCACAACACTTGCAGAGTGTCAAAACAGACGGCTTTATTATGGAGCAAGTTATAAGGATACAAGAAGGTGTGATCTGAAAATGGATTTGCAATATTGAGCTATAAAGGATAAAATAGCACATTGCAGTAGTTGGATTAATTTGCCAAAAAGAGTGTGCTGGATCTTCCAGTGGGGTTATGAGTTTGTCTCACTAACCACTAGAAGCCACCTTAGATTTGGAAACTCTGAAGGATACTTACAGTGAAGTCTTTCCTGCTCCTCTTACTAAAGCTTGCCATGATAAAGTAATCCAAGTAGCTGCTTTGGATGACCTGCTCTTTCTGAAGCCCACAATGATGTCATTCATTACTTCTCTTTCTTCCAGGTTATTTGCCTCCCAATTCTTGTGATTGGCATGAAGTAATTATATGGTGTTACCTCCACACAGAACCTTGTGCTATCAGCTGCTGAAGCAGTCCCCATGCAGCTGGCTGCAAGCTTTTTCCCCTACAATACCCCAAGGAGAGGAGAACAAATATTTCCATTCCCCATCCTCCTTTAGGTCTCTGATTGACTTTTCTATAGTACATTTTCACCACGTGTTCTTGTCTTGAGTGGCTCTCCATGGTCTGCATCTAGCTGAAAATAAGTTGCATGTGAGATGCTGAGATTTCTTGCCGGATCCATCACAGTTCTAGTCTCATGAGTGTCATTTAAAAACCAAATATGACATAGCAGAAGAAGTGTGTGAGGGGTTATACTGAGTAGGAACCACCGTCCCTCTAAGCCTGCTGTTAGTTCTGTGGCCTCTGAGGCCACACAACAGTGTTCAACATAGAAATCATAGTACCTAAAGACCAGGTGACCAGTGGCAGGGCTTGAGGTGGCTTGAGATAAGGAGGTTGAGCCTTCTCCTCCCTGAAGGAGCCAGTCTGAACTACAGCCAAAACTTAACACATCTGTCAGCTCAAATCCACGTGTTGTTCTCTGAGCCAAAGCACTGACACAGAAAGAAAGCCCCTCTCTATTTCTTATTCTGTCTATAGAAATCCAACTGCTAGCACTCATCGCTTCCAGCAGACACAGAGCATGGCTTGACCTGTCTGCCCTGTCCAGATAAATCAACATAAGTTGAATTTAGAAACCTTAATAATTGCAGCAAACTACTTATAAATGAGATACAGGGTAACAATTATCTATTGAAATTTTTAGGTTAGATAAACTCTCTTTTCATGGATGAAAAACAAATTAAATTAGTGAAATAATTTTTTTTTGCTGCAAATTATTCATTCTGCTCCTGTTGTTTGCTGCTCTGTGATACATCTGATAAAAAACATTCATCAAGTAAGCCTGTCTCACTCTTTTCAGCTACAAAAGCAAGGTTTTAATTCATTATGATTTTCCCTGACCCTTCTTTGGATCATTTACATTTGTCAAAGTGGATTTAAAATGCTACCAGATCTCTAACATTTGACAGGCACACTGAAAGGTGTAAAGAACTCTGAAAAGGTGCAAGACGAGGGAGAATAAAGCACAAGGATTTTAGCAGCCACACTAAGTAAAGTCTCTATAACGATTGATCTGGCATTTCAAAAATAGTTTCTTCCCAACCTTTCGAGAATATGCTGGTATTTATCATTTAAGAGGAGCTGATTTCACCTTTCAAACTGAACAATGTACATACTAATCCTGTGTCCCTATTTTGTAGGTGTTTGTTTTGTAAAATTACCGCAGGGGGAGAAGAGCCTTTTTGGAAATGAAGGTGGTACTTTCTGTGTCAGTCATGCTGGACTGTACTTTGATTTCTTATTGTTACCTGGAGAAAAGCCAAAAGGTCTTTTGGAATGGAATGAATCATTGATCAAAGAGCGTAGGTGTCTGAGATGGTTAAATCTGAGGATTTAAACCTAAAGAACCTGTTTCCCTATGCTGATGCAGCCTGACAATGTTTTAAACCTGACTTTCCCAGATCTCAGTTTTGTTTTGCCAAGCACTGGTAGTCAGTAATCCCATCTGCATTTTCCCCTGCACAAGCATGTCACTGCTATTGGCATCTTAATATTTCTTGTACTAAAATCAAGCTAAATCATTCATGTTAGTGGGCGAGGAAGTCCCAGGTGGGTAAATATTTATTGCTGAACCCACAAAACCTGGGGTTTTTACAGATCTCCAAGGTATTTCTCTTGTCCCAAGAAGCTTTCAAGTCTTAGTAAACTTATATGTGCCTGGAAAAAAATTCAAGGGACTTCTTGTATTACACCCGCACCATGTGGTACCCTCAAGAATGTGTGAAGGTGTCACCAGCCTCCAGAGATTAACAGTGTGACTCAGGTGTAGACTAACAGATATTACCCTTTTCCTGGGACTGTCACTTGCATGAGGTGACCAGCCCCTGCAGTTATTGTTCCTTTCCCTCTGGACTGTTCTGCAGCAAAAATATGAGTGACACAACCCAGGCATTTGAAGAAGATTATGGAGCTATGGTTCATGCACAGCTTATTCCTCCCTGTGAGACTGGGTGACTGGGTGTTACATTTACTGGGTGACTGTAACAGAGCAGCAAGAACCCACTTCCCTTGGCTTCAGTTTTTGCATTATAAATTTGTGCATGGATGTGTGTGACAGACAAAGAAAAAGGACTGTGTTCCTCTCTTTCATAGGTTTCTTGCAAGTCTTCCTCTGTTATGAATTCACCTCTTCCCTGTCATATTTTCACTCTCCTCAACCCTGCAAGAACTCAGGGACAAGGAAGGTCTGGGAAGGGGCTGGATCAGTGATTTTAACTCATGGCTTGTGCACCCCCAAGTGTCATGAACTATCTCTAAGGGGTGTTCATAAGGTAAGTGAGGCTATGTGCATACTCCATGTCAAGATGAGTTCTCTTACTAATCCCCCATAAGTTTCTGGCATGTTTGCGGCAAGCACAGTATACTCACCAGGGTCCCCCTCTCTGAGTGACGTAAGCACGAGGACAGCAGGCGCATCATAGCTCTCACCTTTCTCCCAGGATGGACACAAGCCTAGAGAGGCAAAACTATCAGTTGGATTTGGCCCTCTCTATTCCCATCCACTTAGAAGCATTTCAGAAGCCAGTAAATTGGAAAAGAACAAAACCTGCTGGTGTAGATCATTCTGCTGTGGCCAGAAACAGTTAACTTCTCATCTGTGGGTTTTGCTGGATCAGAGCCCTCAGGGCCCACTAAAATGAACCGTATAGTCAGATTTAATAATTTAAGAGCACGGTAATAGGCCTTCCTGCATGTAAGGGTCCAGGGAACAAATGTCCATCAAATCCTGCAATTTGGAGAAAACAAAGTTAAAAGGAAATGTTTGTTATTCTACTTCTACTTGTTAAGTGCTGGATGTAGTACAAAGCACCACTACTGGTGAATAGCAAGAGATCACCAAGAGATCATCATAGACTTAAATTAGTCAAACCCTCATGAGGGTCAATTGACAGCAGGTCAAGAAAACACAGCTAAAACTGTGGACACAGGGCTCTGGGAAACATGCACAGAGTGCAGGGAAAGTTTTGCTCCACAGCTGCAACAAAAACTTTATGGTCTCTGCTCGGTTCTCAATGACACCAGTACAAACCTGCAGTTACTCAATGTCCTTACAGAGGATTACTCTAGACTTGCTCCAGTCCCACTGAGAGCGGGATTTATGTCGTGCATTTATTCCAAAACACAGTATTTTTTCCTCTGCCTTCTGCCAGAGGAATAAAATATTTGGGTGTCTTTCTGCAGCTCTGAATGACTTTGTACACAATTTATATTTGATTAAAAAGCTGTTTTTAAAAATCGTTAAAGTGCATGGCAGTATGAAAACACATTATTCTACAGCGAGGCAGGCTTATAAATAGCTGAGCTGTTTTCGGCGTAGCTGGTGCTTTGCTGGGTTTCACCAGAAGAGGGTAGAATTTAGAAAGGACTCCTCGCAGCCTGGGCTCCCTATTGTGTTGGGAAACAGCAAAGGGAAAACAAGCACAAGTTTCTCCTCTGCACACTTGCACCGACTGGCTGTGTGCAAGAGTCAGCACGTAAACTCTGGAAGAGCTTAAAGTAAAAGAAAACGGAAAGAGAAACAAAATTCAAAAGCAACTTTCTAGGGAAAGCTGTGGAATCGAAGAGAGAAACCGCAACAGTTTTCTGTGGGCTCACCCTGCTGATTGTCTCTCTGAGAGCTGTCACTCACTGCACGTTGCATTAATCAGAGCACAGGATTTATTTCTCTGCCGTGACTTCCAACCTGTGAATAAATATCACTTTTAGAGAGAGAATGGGACCTGAAAAGACTCTCGAGCACTGAACAGAGGGGTGAGTTTTATTAAATGGTTTCTTGTCTTTCAAATCTGCTGGAGCTTTGTAACATCCTGCTTGCAGGCACAGCAGCCCGATGACTTGTCTTTTCCCTGCAGCTTGTTGCATACTTCACGAGGCTTTCCTGACAGCAGGTTTATTTCTGTAACCTTTCCCACCACGACTCCGGGTCAGTTGGTAACATTTGTAATAGAGCTGACTTGGTGCTGATTTCCTTTCATGAGAAATTAAAACCCCAAAGCTTTGAAACCAAACAACAGGCTAAAAATAAAGTAAAATCCAATAAAATTAAAATGGCAGGTGACTTTAGGTTTCCAGATGTGGACACGGAGGGATCTGAAAAAGATGAAGAAACGGAAATTGTAGTCAATGTTGGTGGGGTAAGGCAGGTGTTCTATGGAGATAACCTGAATCAATACCCGGAAACGCGGCTGGCAGAGCTGATCAACTGTTTATCGGGGGGATACGATAGCATATTCTCCCTCTGTGATGACTATGATCCTGGAAAGAAAGAGTTTTACTTTGACAGAGATCCAGATGCTTTCAAATGCATTATTGACGTGTACTACTTTGGGGAAATTCACATGAAGAAAGGAATATGCCCCATATGTTTCAAGAATGAAATGGAATTTTGGAAAGTGGATCTGAAATTTTTGGATGACTGCTGCAAAACTCATCTAAGTGAAAAAAAGGAGGAACTGGAAGAAATAGCCCGAAGGGTGCAACTGATTCTGGATGACTTGGGAGTAGATGCCTCAGAAAGTCGCTGGAAAAGGTGCCAAAAATACATCTGGAAATTTCTGGAGAAGCCAGAATCATCCTACCCAGCTCGAGTGATCGCTGTTCTGTCCTTTCTGTTTATTTTGATCTCCTCTGTTGTGATGTGTGTGGGGACCATCCCAGACCTGCAGGTTGTAGATGCAGAAGGGAACCGTATGGAGCACCCCACACTGGACAGCATAGAGACAGCCTGTATAGGCTGGTTTACCATGGAGTATGTGCTGAGGCTTATCTCTTCTCCCAACAAACTCCACTTTGCCCTGTCTTTCATGAACATTGTCGATGTGCTAGCAATACTTCCTTTCTATGTCAGCCTGACCCTGACCCACTTGGGAGCCAAGCTTATGGAGCTGAGCAACGTCCAGCAGGCTGTCCAGGCACTGCGCATCATGAGGATCGCGAGGATTTTCAAGCTTGCACGGCACTCCTCGGGGCTCCAGACTCTAACGTATGCCCTGAAACGCAGCTTTAAGGAGCTCGGGCTGCTCCTCATGTACTTAGCTGTTGGAATCTTTGTCTTTTCTGCCCTGGGTTATACCATGGAGCAAAGTCACCCAGAAACTTTATTTAAAAGCATCCCTCAATCATTTTGGTGGGCAATCATTACCATGACCACAGTTGGATATGGAGACATATATCCTAAAACAACACTAGGAAAATTGAATGCTGCCATCAGTTTTCTTTGCGGGGTGATAGCAATTGCCCTTCCCATCCATCCCATCATAAACAACTTTGTCAGGTATTATAACAAACAGAGAGTTTTAGAAACCGCTGCCAAGCACGAACTGGAGCTGATGGAGCTAAACTCAGCCGAGGGGAAAGCCACAAGCTCCAAAAGTGAACTAGCGGATCTTGCGAGGGAAGGCAAGGAAGGTCCTTTTTATAGCAGCCGGCTAAAAGTCTCCCACAGTGACACCTTTATTCATCTCCTGTCAGAAGAGAAACACTATAGGACCAGGCTTCAAAGCTGCAAATAAACTGTGAGCTGTTGTCAGCGCTAAGCTATAGATCGGGACAACCTGACAATCAACTATTGAAAAGACTCATGGATCTGTCAGAGTTGGGAGGGAACACTGCTTTGCTTTTCCTATGTGAATATAAATTAACCCCATGGTATGCCCATCAATAGTTGGTAAGACTTAGCCGTTATTACCCAAAATAAAATAGTAAGACTCCATTGAGATCAGACTGCTTATAATGAGTGCATTCCAACAAAACCCATTTGTAACCATTTTAGAGACTGAAAAGTCCTCCCTGACTGGTAAATGTTCGATGACCTGAATGTGCAGCATTGCCACATCCGAACTCTGTACCTGTAACAATAAAGAGCAGCATCGCACAGATTGTGTCTTCCAGGCTGTCTTCAATGCCTTTGCAGCTAGGAGAACTGCTCCTTAAAAAATTAAAGCAGCCTCTCACTTATATTAGATTCAGGTTTAAAGCAGAATGTTATGAGCAGTTTCAGCCTAGAGATACTGAAAATATGAGCATATACTGTGTGCAGAATATTAGAGTCAATGAATGGTTTCATTTTTGTAAAATGTAATTTGGGGTCAATGTTTTGGATAGGTATCTGTTCCTCTTTCCAGAAAAAAATATAATTTTCAATGGGACATGAAGCTATTTTTTGGGCAGAGATGTAGAACAGAATCAATTTATTTTAAGGAGCAAATTAAAAAAATATTTGTTCTAGCTTTTAATGGCAGCATAATAATTTATATAGGCAGGGTTCTTTCAGGAAAGATTTATCATCAAGTGATTTTTAAAACTCTAAGTTAACTCATGGTATTTTTAATTCACTATTAAACAAGAGAAGTTTTTAGGGGAGTTAAATTGAGTACATCTAAATAAACTTTAGCTCTTCGAAAGTAAGTGTAGAGAAAGTTTCAGTAAAAATAGTATAATCTCCAACTGATTTGTGGTAAAAATATCTATCTGATTGAACATATTACTAGGTTATTTTTTTTAAAAAGCACATGCCACGCCTACAATAACTGCATAGCTTTGCAAATGTTAGTTTACAGAGGTAGCAGGCACTAATCAGTATCTTATTCATTAATCAGTGTATTAATCAACACCTTTCCAAAAGCAAGTGCCACCTATGTGAACATTAATTTGGCTTACATAACAACTGCAATATATGGGTCTGGTCTCTACCAGGGAAACCCATTCAAGCTAGGAGTTATGTGAGCTCAAAGGAGAGGGTAGAACTGGCACGCAGAAGTATTTACATACATTAGGAGTAGGACCCCAAATGATTAAAGGGCTAGAGTAGCTGTCATTTGTTCCATTTTGCACTGAGCAGCCCCTCACCCAGAAGAAATGCAGCAGCATAAGCCATGACCCATCCCCAGGCACCTTCTACCCAAGACCCCCATGCAGGTCCTTGGGAAGTTTTTCTTGGGATGTGGGCAAGCAATGGGGCTGTGGCATCCACCCCACAGGAGCAGCAACTGGAGGGGCACTGAGCCATGAGGTGGGCTCTGTGCTCTCTTTTTTTATCTTGTTTGCCCCTGGCCCCTGGCAAAGTGGTATGTGACCTCTGGTGGGAAGACCCTGTCCTGCTGGGAGCAGGGAGCGATGGTGGTGTGTAGGGGCCACTCATGTGTGCAGAGGTGGGCAGCCACTCCCCAGGAACACTGCCCACTCTGCAGGTCTCATGACATGGAAATGAACCCCCGGCTCTCCCAGGCTGAAGCCCTTTCCCAGCATTACCCCTCACGCCCTGAGTTGCTCACTTCCAGGGATATCTACTGTGTATTCCCATGCCCCAGCCCTATGCTAGACCTACCATCCTCTTCCCCAACCCTCTTATCATGTCCTACCTTACATACCCTCATCAAATAAGATAATTCAAAGCAACCTCTAAACCTTTCTGTACCAGAATCCTCCCACCAGCCTTTGTCCCAGATTCTCTCCTGCCTAAGTCCAACGGCCCATCCAAATGACCTCCTCAGCCCAAGTATCCCTTGACCCCCATCCTCCCCTCCACATCCCAGCTCCCAGCTCTCAGCCTCTAGGCCTGCTCGCTCAATCCTCCTCATCTGCTGAGATCTGTTCCTTGCTTGCCACCAGTCTCAGCTCTGCTCCTGCTAGCTGCCCAGCCAGGACCATAGCTGGGTCTCACCAAGGGACAGGATCCTGCCCCTTGTACTGCTGAGAACTTCCCTAAGTATGGGCTACAGCCACCAAAAATCAATTCAGGTGGGCTGCTGAACGTGGGAGAAGAGGAAAAATAACAAAGCTGTGCCAGTCCAAGCCATATGCCTTATCTATCATCGGGGATATTAAATGTTCCTGACTTCCCTCATGACATGCAGAGGGTGGCTGAGGATGAATTAAGTTAGCAAAAGTGCTTTGCTGAATGAGGAAAGTACTATATAAATGCTAAGTAATATGGTTAACACCACAAGTACTAAATCCTCACTGACGCACTTTGCAATTTATTTAATGTGACATTAAATAAAAAATAAGCCTCTTTTATCAGAAATAATTTTATGGGCTAATTTCTCCAATGAGTTATGCCTTTGAGCACAGGGGTCTGCCTATGCTATGTCAATACAGAAAGAGCTTTGAGACAACCTTGGTGCCACTCCAGCCCAGGCTGGTCTCAAGCCAGGCTCCATGTGGTTTGCTGCACTAGAGACTGTATTTGTTGGATTCGTTGCTGTAAGTTATATGTTCTTAAAAGGCTGTAGGTGGGTACAATGGATTTCTGCCTGTTTTCCTTGGCCATGGTGTGGGAACCCTGCAGGAGCATGGGGAGACGTGGGCAGCGATGGAAGGACAGGGCAGGCCAGCAGCCTGCAGCACATGGTAGGACTGGAGAGGAGCAGGGGGGCTCTTACACAGCTGCAAACCCGATGGTAGAAAGCAGACCAAGAAACTACCATAAACCACTGGCTCTGAAATTAGGGCTGGAGGGAAGGCTCTGCCCCTTAAAGGACAGAGTGAGCTAGGGGACTTTGTTTTCAATTTTTTTTTTTTAATACTCTGCACAACCCAGCAGAGCTGATTTTCCTTTATTACAAGTTAATGTAAAAAAGAAAAGGACTTAAAAGTCTGGAAGGCTCGGGGGTGGGAGGGGAGTATTAGTGCACTCCCTTCACAGAGAGGAAGCTATACCATCCAAAGGCTCTGGCTGAGTTGGGACCCTGCTCTTGGATGCAGGACTTTCTCATGTCTGAAGTTAGGACAAGCTGTGAAATCTTTTCAACAGGGAAACTGCACCATGCTTGGTGTAGATCTTATTCCTGTGCTCTGGGTGAGGTAGACACAGGCTGCACCTGCCCAACCCACCAATGACGTCCCCACGTCCAGCTCCTCCTGAGCACTTTGTGGACACTTTGGCTGAGTCTGTACAACTAAATTAATGAGTGCAAGGCATTCCCAGTGAGACCATCTCCAGACTCACAGAAACAGTGTCAGCCACTGCACTGAGTTTCCCCAATGTCTGCAGCACATGGGAAACTCTATAACACAGCTGTCTCTTGGGGGAACCCTGCCCCTGGTAGTTAATAGCCTTCACCTGGGAACCATGACCGGAACAGCCTGAAAATGTCCAAGTGCAGAAAAATCTGCATAAACCATCTGGATCTCTCCTGATACTCAAATACTCTTCTTTGGACTCCCATGTGTACAAAGGAAATGGGTCACCCTTCCCATAAGAAATTGGGAGCTCTGGGAAGAAAATGTAGTACTCTTCTATAGAAAACCCATTGAACAGAATTGTAGAGAAAAAAACAGAGCTACTATAATTTTAGTTGGCATCCCTTCTCATACAGAAGCTCCACAGTTCACTGTGCAGGAAATTTCAGAGCACAGTGAGCAGGTCAAACTACCCTCTTGAGAAGTTATCCCATAGGACATCTGCCCTATGCAGCCAGCCCTGCCTGCTTCTAGAAATCAGCAGAATCTGATTCAATAGCCTCAATTTAATAACCCACCCAAGGGTAGATTGGTTGCAATTGCTAAGACTGTAGGAAAAATAAAGCCTGTTTCTAGCTTCCTGGGCACCATAAAGGATAGAACTTAATAGAGTGAAAATTGCTTTTAGAAGTGTGGGAGGTGGCTGCAGTAGTTAGTGACACATAGCATTAGTCTCAGGGAAGTGATAGGTCTGTAACATGTCAACTCATGCCACGCTCTGGCTGGCGTGTCACAGCCACCTTGGCTTTGGAGACAGCGTCAGGTTCAGGCAGAAACAGCCATCTACAGCTAGGTTTTTATTGCTGGACTGCCATATATACATGATTTGAAGACGCTTAAAAGAACCCTAAAATTGTGGGAAATACTAGAATACCACTATTGGCTGCTGTCATGAGTGCAGGACAGCTGCCTCTTGCTGCAGGCATGGCACCTGCCACACAGGGTTAATTGAAATGTCCTCTCTGGTCTGTGCATGGGTCAGGGGGAATGCAAACATGAGGAGTCAGAGCCAGCTCCTATCAAACAGAAGGAGGGCTGAGGACCATGCAGCACAGCCCATCTGTCCCTGGCTGTGCTAAGGGCACTCATTGCTAAGGTCCTTTTTGCAGCTGAAGCTGACAGTGATGCTGTTTCAGTCATCCTTTAGGCAGCTTTATTTTTGCCTAATGTGCTGTTTGAATCTACCTGATAAAAATGTTTAAGAGGAGAAACCAAGACCATGTTGTTTTCAGCCTCAAGTATTCTCTCAATCTATACTGATTTTTCAAATAACTACCCCAAACACTCACCTCAGACTGGATGAAACAGTGACAAACAGGTGTTTCTTGAAACAGAGTATACAAATGTCCATAAAAGTAAGGGTTAAGATATATTAATGAACAATTAACCATACTGAAAGAAATTAAAAAACCCACAACTCTCTTCCAGCCACATCTTCATTGCCAGATGTGCTAAAACAAATAGAACAGTGTCCCCTGTGAATTATGCTAANCAGCTGCCCAGGGAGGTGGTGAAGTCACCATCCCTGGAGGTGTTCAAAAACTGTGTGGATGTGACACTCCAGGACATGGTTTAGTAGACATGGTGTTTTGGGTTGATGGTTGGACTAGATGATCTCAGAGTTCTTTTCCAACCTTAATAATTCTATGATTCTATGATTCCTCCCTCCTCCCTGTCAACACAGCCATCAGTCCTGTATCCACTAACAAACCTCACAATTTGTTACTCACACAGGCAGGACAGTTACTGGGCACACACACGGGAGAACACACCTGCTACCCAAACAAGTTTTCTGAGTGTCTGTCTCACTGTCCATTCAAATATGACTGCATTTTGCTTAGACTGTCCATTCATGAATATCAACATTTCCTTCCACACCAGCTTTCACGAGACAGCTGGTCCTTAGTGATGTGAGGAATAAGTTCTGCACTGCCTGATGTAAATCAAACTTCACCAAGAGCTGCAGCAACATAGCACTAGTGTAAAAATCAGCTCAGGGCAATATGTATTAACTTTACTTGCTTCAGCCATAGATATCCCACTAAAATCAAAACTGGTTTCTCTTCCTGCAATGAATCATATTAGGCTTGAATTCAGTGGGAGCTTTGCCTGCCTTAGGAGTGTTGGGGGAAACGATGCAACCAAGTTAGCCAGGCTAATGCACAAGTCAGGCTCACGTAAATCACTAAGAGGAAAGAGAAGACTTCTCAGACAGGTCTGAGAGCTGCAGAAGAAGCTGTGCTATTTAATTATTTGTTTTCTTGTTGCTTTCGTATGTAGATGAGAAAGCTGCCAGTGTCTTAAAGCTGCTTTTTGTCTTCCCATGTTAGGGGAGCCTTGAATATCTTTTTAACATGCTGAGAGTCAAATACTGCTAAATCATCCTGGTCAGTTAAAGATATACAATAGAAGAAGAAAAAAAAGGAAATCTTAAAAGGAATCTAAGTAGAGGACTCTCTTTAAAAATTAAATCTCAAAATGGAAAGGACAACTGAATGCTATGTTATATATGCCTACAAAAATAGTTATTTTCAGCGCATGATTCTACTGATTTCAATGAAAATGAGGCAACCAAAGGCTGACCCTAGTGCCTTGTTTTTTGGTTTAAGCATGAAATGTTGTGTTCCCTATTCTAAAAGGAAGTAACCGGTACACTCCACAGCCGTTAAACATCTTAAAAAATGAAAATTGTCTGTATTCACTATAGTCTGTGCTAGAGCTCACAAATTCTGTGTTAGAGCTCACAAAGTGGTGGAAACTCAGGCGCACAATCACGGGACAAAGGCAGAAAATTGCTTGGCATTGCAAAGGGAAGTTTTAGAAAACCTTCTGGCAGCTGCAGCCTGCTTTGCTGTGCAGGAGACAAACCGCAGCTCCAATTACTATAGCAGCATTCCAGGGAAGTTCTTTATCACTACGATGCACTCCACTGATCCCAAACAATGTTTCCACTGCATTACAGTTATCAGCTTTACAAAGTCAGTGTTTTCCAGGCTTACTAGCATAGTAAGATATGGCAGTTTTACACAATACCCAGAATATGAAGTAGCTCTAGCTAGCTGTTGGTCAATGTTGATTTTTTGTATTATTTTTACAGAAAAAATTATATATCACAAATATTCTTTGTGATATTCACATAAATGATGTATTTTTTGTCATACATTTTAACTTCTTATATCCCTTAGCTTGTCCATTATCAACCAGTGAAGAATTAACCCTTCTGTCTTAGTCTATACCATATTAACCACCATGAAATACGACATGCCATTTTGGTTTCTTCCCTTGTTCCATCAAGATTACTCCGTAATCGGACAGCTCTTGTCACTGGCATATTTCTCTCTTCATTCAGCCTCATTTTTCATACCTTAATTTCAGTCTATTACGCTTCATTATTTTGTTTCAGAAAATGGAGATGATTCATCTCTCTTGCTGCTCACACCTCTGATCCACTTGCAGGTGACTAGTGTGCTCCCACTAATCGCAGCTCTCTGTCGGTTCACTAGGGCAGGCTTAGAACATGCCTAGGAGAGAAAACATACTGGCTCAAGACTTCATTTGGACATGTTGGCCAACCACACCCCCAAAATCGCTCCAATCATCAAAAGAAAACTCTCATATTTGGAACGCTCAAAAGATGCGAGGTCCGTGTGCAGCAGCCCTGTCTGATTTAGCTGAACAATTCAAAGCTGTTTAAATTCCCCTCTCTTTGAGAGGACTGAAACACTCTGAAACATTTTGCTGGAGCGAGATTGCTTTAAACGTGCACTTACGTGCTTTGCTCATCAGAATGTACTCCTGTTAAACCTTACATGGCAAAAAATGGATGTTTCTGAACTGCATCCAAGCAGGCACCAGCAATTTTCTGCTCACGGCCACCAGTCAGGCATCAGCACAATGGGACCTTGATTGGTCCCTACAGGGGCTGCTGCAATATAAATGAGAATGATTTTCTGTTCATGAATAACATATAAAGTGTCGTCTATTGCTTGAGAAGTGAAATATCTAGAAGACAGCCTGACCTTTGCATCCCCCTGACTTACCCACTTTGTAGAAATATTACTAAATACAAATGTGTTTTGGTACAATATAAAAAAAACTAATTCCTTCACTATTTAGCAGGCAAAACTCAAGCAGAGAGGAGATAAAACCTGCATCCTCCCCTGGGCTTTTGGTTGGAAAGGGCCACTGGCCAGCTGGACACCTCTTGCTTGTTTGCAGAGGAACAAATCACACCCTTGCCTGCCAGCAGGTCCTTCTATTTCTACTGGTTGTCACAGTAATAAATCAATTGTTGCTGCTAAACACAGCTCCTATCCAACTCATGGGGAATCTGTAAACTCTCTGCAGCACAAATGTCAACCAATTGCTGGCTGGGCTTTCAGGCTGGAGTGGTTATTGTTTGCCAGTTAGTTATTTGCATTGGAACAGTAAATTCCATTTGCAAAAGCCTTTACCATTTGGACCCCTTTGCCTTAGGAGCAAATTAATTGCTGATGTACGACATCATCCCTGCTGTGACTCACACAGGGCATGTTCTTACTGCCTTAGCTGGAGGAGTGAACATCAGTTGCCAGCTGGACTTCATCCTTGCACACTGGAGCTGTTGTTGTCCACCTCATGCTGGGACTCTTACTGTCAAGACTGTTTACATGAGACCTGAGCAACTCAAAGATACATTAAAGTGAGCTGCTCCCATATTTGATGTGACTTGACTGTACAAAGTGACTGCAAAATGTTTCTGAGTTAGGAAAAAAGCGTAGAGAGTATAAAGGTCCTCAGTGAACAGCCAGGAGCTGGCAAGGGAAGTGTATGCAGGCTGCTGGAGCAGTTCTTGGCTCAGCCACCAAAATGCAGCCAGGTAAAGTACCTAAATCTCAGCCAGGTAAAGTACCCAAAACCCTCCACTCATCTGGCTGCCCTTTAAGTGTCTGTTTGCAGTGAGCAGGTGGGTGACAAAGGGTTGTTGTGTCTGACTGTATTGGGTTTGCATGGCAAGGTTTTGGGAGTGGCGGGGGCTACATTTAGTACTGTACAGTTAGTACTGTGGGGGATACAGTTACTGTGAGAAGCTGCTGGAAGCTTCCCCTATGTCCGATAGAGCCAATGCCAGCTGGCTCCAAGACGGCCCTGCCACTGGCCAAGGCCAAGCCCATCAGCAATGGTGGTAATGCCTCTGGGATAACACATTTAAGAAGAGGGGGAAAGAAAAAAGCCTGCACAACTACAGCCAGAGAGGAGTGAGAATATGTGAGAGGAACAACCCTGCAGACAGCAAGGTCAGTGAAGAAGGAGGGAGAGGAGGTGCTCCAGGTGCCAGAGCAGAGATTCACCTACAGCCCCTGGTGAAGACCATGATGAGGCAGGCTGTCTCCCTGCAGCCCATGGAGGTCCACAGTGGAGCAGATCTCCACCTGCAGCCTGTGGAGGATCCCATGCTGGGGCAAGTGGATGCCCGAAGGAGGCTGTGACCCCACGGAAAGCCTACACAGGAGCAGGCTCCTGGCAGGACCTGTGGGCCCATTGTGGTGTGATTGCTAGGGGTAACTTAGAAATTAAACTTATATCCACATTTATGGAAAAGGCACAGCATTGTAGAAGCCTCCAGAGTGGAGTGCAGCTAACAAGCAAAGGACCTATGCCATGAAGTTCCCTAGGCAACCCTAGATGTTGGAACACCGGGGGAACTCAGTGTGCTAACTCTAGGAGGAACAGTCCGGAGGGTGGAGCGGTGTGGAGACACCACGGCTAAACTCTGGAATGATATGGGAACTTAAAAATCCGATAAGCTGCACATTTAATACTCTGGATCAAGAGTCTGTCATGATCTTGACAAATGCTGTCCTTTTGGTGAATTTTTGCNCTGGGCACCTGCCCAGTTACTTTAACCCTGTAACGCAGCAGAGGAAAAAATATATCCTTAGACATAAACCGTTGATCAAGTCTGAGACTAGAACTGGATCTAGCCGCACCTAGACTCCTCTCTGAGAAGGAGTTTAGAAAGCAAGGGGATCCTTTCCGAACCTCGTGACTCAACGGGAGGGTCTCCCTGAGTGTTATCTATTTGTACTTCTCTCCTGCGAGAGGAGTGCACTCCCGCTCTTCCTGCGACACCCATGGATAGAGGAGCCTATGCTGGAGCAGGATTGCTGGCAGGACTTGTGACCCCACGAGGGACCCACGCTGGAGCAGTCTGCTCCTGAAGGATGGCACCCCATGGAAGGACTCACGCTGGAGCAGTTTGTGAAGAGCTGCGGCCCATGGGAAGGACTTATGTTGGGGAAGTTCATGAAGGACTGGAGCAGGGGAAGAGTGTGAGGATTCCTCCCCACGAGGAGGAAGGAGCAGCAGAGACAACATGTGATGAACTGACCACAACCCCCATTCCCCATCCCCCTGCACCACTGGATGGGAGGAGATAGAGAAAATCAGGAGTGAAGTTGAGCCTGGGAAGAAGGGGGAGGTGGGAGGAAGGTGTTTTAAGATTTAGTTTTTATTTCTTATTACCCTACTCTGATTTGACTGGTAATAAACTGATTTCCCCAAGTCAAGTCTGTTTTTTCCCGTGACGGTAATTAGTGAGTGATCTCTCCCTGTCCTTATATTGACTCATGAGCCTTTCATTATATTTTCTGTCCTCTGTCCAGTTGAAGAGGGGAGCGATAGAGCGGCTTGGTGGGCACTTGGCATCCAGCCAGTGTCAACTCACCACCATGACATTCCCCCAAAAGAGGTCTGTCCCTTCCTACTCCCTATACAGAAAACCACCATTGCCCAAATACCACGAGTGTCCAAGTACAAGAAACATTGTAAGAGGTGAATAGACCAGCCTAGGAGACAACAACATCCCTCCCTCAGCTAAGCCCAAGGGATACCAAAGGTTTATTTGGAGGAGAATCATTTTTTAATCATAGGGCTGTAGATAGCCTCAGTGTGACAATGTTTGGGCCCATGACTGGGACTTGCAGGTGTCAGTGAAAGTAACAGTAACACTTGGCTATGCTGGCTAAGCCTGTCATATAACATATGCCACCCTGAAAAGCTCATGGCTCTCAATTTTCTGGATTTTTAGAGGGAGAATAATGAAGCCTTATTCAACAATGACTAAAGAAGCTGCAACTATTTGTAAGTAAACTGGCCGTTTGCTGAAATCCCCATGTAGGTTAGAGCAGCTCAATAGGTTGCAAGCAGCTCTGTCAGAACCACCAAGGTAAATAAAGCAAGCTAACTGGATTCCTCTACATTTCTTACTGTTCCAGGGTAAATGAGATTATAGTGATGACAGAGAGGTGGAGGAGAGGGAGATAATTTGCTAGTACGCTCCCATCTGATGTTTCCGGGCTTAGCTTGCTCATCCAAATTGGTACACTTTGTAGACTAAAAAATTGGATTTTGAGCAGCAAGGCAAAGAGATTTTGGAGCAGTCCAAGGGTGCAGATTCTTGGGCAGTGTGCAATTAGAAGTGGAGTGCAACAAAATAATCTAAAATCCCAGATTTCAACTAATTCACTGTTATATCAATCCAACACACATGATGCTCTATAAATAATGGCAGCTGCAACAAACCATGAAGGATGTCAGTACATCAGCCCTGTGATGGGAAGAGGCCACTTCTAGCTGCAGCGGGAAGGAAAGGACCTTGGCAGTGGGCTGCAGGACTGGAAACGTGCCTTTCAGAGAGGTTTTACACAAGGACCCCCACCTGCAGCCCAGTGCTGCAGCTTCTCTTCTGCTCAGGGGATGTCGTTGATGAGCCTTTGCATACGAAGATTGCAACAACAAATTGGAGCTGGGGCGTACCCCAAAGTATATTATCAACGCTTAGTAAGAACAACAGCATTTTAAGAAAAAATAATAAAAGATGGGGATGGGGGAGATGTAGGGGATAGCGGTCGGAAGATCACGCAATGTAACGGAAAGAACAGGGGCCTCCCCCTTTGACCAGATCTCCACTGACTCTAGAGGGAACTGAGACAGCTAGCACACCTATAGACATCAGTACTTGGTTGTCTTAACCCTGACCTGAACCTTTATGTCTGCTTGTCTGCCTGTCTGCTTCCTGAGTTTGTAAGTCATGTGGTGAGGTATAGAGGACTTTGCTGAGTGCACAGCTAGTGAATGGTCTTCTTTTACAAAAAAACCCACAGGTGAACAGTCATCTTTTACAAAAAAGTCATAGAATGAGTTTCTCCTTTGCTGCTTCCTTAAAAAAAAATCTATCACATATAAATAAAGGTGCCTTAAACAGATGGTCCCGCAGTCTGTGACACAGGCATGATGTCATGACCTTCCTGCCTTCCCTGTCAGATCAGGGGGTGCCTGGATCTGGCTGCTGGAGCCAGGACTATAAACCCTGTCCCCAAATCATCAAGCTAGTATACCCAACATCTGTTTCTGATCTCCCAGATCAAAAGAGGACTTGTGCCAGTTGTGTCAGTTGGAAATGAGATAAAAATCAGAAATGGGCCATGCATTCTGGCACTGGAAGAGAAACAACCCTGGGAGCAGAATGGTGACCGTTCTCCAAAATGCAAGTGACACTCAGGCAACTCCTCCACCCTTGACTGCAGCCCGTAATCCTGACAAAGCAATCATTCCTCAGTGCAGCTCCCCTTTTTGTTCTGCCACCCTGAAGAGCCTGCAGCTTCAGATCCTCAGTCCCTCATGAGAAAGGAGACAGGATTATAAACTGTGCTGTCATCTCCTATTTTGAAAATGTAAATTCAAGGCTCTTTCCACAGTGACTGGGAACAGTGTAGTTAATGCTTTCCAGCTGATGAGACTAGATCAAGGCTTTTGGAAATCATTAACATTTTTTTCTTACAGTCTGCAAGAAGATCTAGCTTCCAGTTTTTCATATTGACTCCTGAATGATAAAGTATGAACTGTATTTTCATAAACTAACTCAGCACCAAATTTTACTACGTTACAATACTTAAAGACTGCTTCTAACTCTGCAAAGTCCTTTTTTCCTAACATTTTAACAAAAGTGTTGTCTTGCTTAGCATTCTCTGGACAGCTTCTCATGCATATTCAAATTGAACAAACAAAACTCTGCATAATAATTCTGATGTTATTGTCCTATGATTTCAATAGGAGTGAAGATCACTTGGTATAGCTGAGTTCAGTATTCTAACTACAGACAAAATAATTGAATCACATGATTTCACCAAATCATCTGTATAAAAATAAAAGACTAACTACCCACATAACTCAACTAACAACCTATCAAGATGCACTCCCATGTTTATTATTGAAATAAATCTGTGATTTAAATTCAATGGCAAAATATTTGCAAACACTTATTCCATTATTGCATGCTCATTTTTTATCATAAGATGAATCAGATGAAGCTCAAGTAATGGTGTAGTTCCATGATGTTTAGTGCCACACATATGCTTAGCGTCATGTTCTCTAGTTCTCATTGTGCCCCTGCATAGAAACGGCGTGACTTCATCTCCCGTTTATTACAGATGGAGTGACAGACACAGATTTTACTACTGTCAAAACAGCGTTAACACTTGGTAGTAGCTGGGTACTAAAATGCCATGAACTTATCCTATCCCTCCATCAAACTGCCTGGTATAGTGTTATATTGCAGAAAAGATACCGTCATTGACGTGTTACTGGGAAGAACAGAAACATCAAAGCTGCAGTGCAGCGACTGAAGAACAAAATGAATCTGATTCATCACCCTGAAAAATCCCATCAAAAACAAACCATCTTGAAGAGCCAGCACAGTTGCACCTTTTCAGTGAAGGACAATGAGAAAAGTTAGTGTGCATGAGAGAGCAAGCAATTGCCACTTGGCCAGGCTCGACAGGAACATGAAAGGACATATTGCTAGTTAGTATGAAAGCAAAGGAACAGAACAGGTGGGAGTAGCACAGGGTTTAGAAGGGTAATAGGAAGCAGAAGAATGAAAAGCAGTACAGAGAGAAACACTACAGAAAGAGAGAGGCAAAAGGCAAGGTGATGTGAGACCTTTTCCATTTTTATACCAGTCTGTCTTCACACAAAGCTCCATTTTCCAATTTCCTTTGAATGACTTGAATTCAATATGATGAAAGTCCCTTTAGTACTTTTAGCATTGTTAGTCATTTGCTAAAGAGAAATCCAGTTGGAACGGTGATGGTGCATACATATGTGTGTGTGTACGAGTATGTCTGTATATACACATACATATGTATGAATACAGTTAGTCTTGCATAATTAATAAAAAATATTTGTAAGTACTTTCAGAAAAGTTTGCTGCAGCTATAACAGAAAAATCTTTTAATAAATAGATTTACTGTTGGGTATGTGTATAAACTAACACATATTTACATGCTTCTCCTTTGTGCTTATGTACAAAATATTTTTTCTATTAATAGTTACTTTCTGTATGGTGCTGAAAAAATCCATCTGCACAGTGCTACCCCTTTACAGTCCAGAGGCTGACAACTAGGAAGCTATGAAGTCAATTCAGTAACAAGCTTCAATCTATTCACATTTCCCTCAGAATTAACTTGTCATTACATTAGTTTTTCCACAACCAGCACAGAACTGACTCAACTGGAAAAAGTCCAGCACAAAATGATATTGAATGTTTCTGAAAATTAATGGCTATATGTCTTATCCCTTTAATTTTCAGTTGGTAATTCTTTCTAGTGAGTCCTACAGGAAAATTCTCAATGAAACGGAATACAAGAATAATTTTTAATGAAATAAAATCATGTTATTGATACACCGTTCTTCCTCTGATTGCTTCTGGTGGGTATGTGCAGGAAAACCAAGGAAACAGCAGCAAGGTTGTGGCTTATGAATCAAAAGAATATTTTTGTACAAGGCATAGTGAAAAAGTTGTCTTCCATTCTAACATATTTTCTAATTCTTCAGGAACTTAAACATTTGGTTTAATTGCTACCAAGTAATCCAAGGTCAGGGATGGCATTATAAATTACTACAGTAAATATTGCCACTTTAAAACCTCTGTGACATAACAACTGACCTCTGGCTTCTGATTGTACAGTTAAGCAGCTGAGAAAAGAGGTAATAATTTGTTTTTGAAGATCTGTGCAATAAATGTAGAGGAACCTCTATTAATTCATATAATCAGTTATAAAAAAAGCTATTGATGCCAAGTGCTCTGAAATGCTTGGATGAAATGCTGAGTAAGAGTTAGATATAAGCATTCTTGCTTTCCCTTGAAGAAAAGTGCAACTTCTCGATCTTTGATATAAAGAGACAATGTGCCTGGATTTTCACAAATGAGCGTTGAAAGTGCTTTGATGTCTGACTGTCCTGCTGGTGGAAGGCGAATCCAAGCTCTCCCTTCCCTTGCCCTGACATGGACATGCATGTACTGGTGCCTGCTGCTGGTACCTGGCCTTGCACAAGCAAAGGAGATGGCAGGTGGCTGTTTGGCTACATAAGCTGCCATGCAAGCCTTTTATCTCCTCTCCTTAGGCAAAGACACACACCCAGCAGACTCATCCTAGCCAAATCCAGCCTGCTGACTGGCACCAGGAGAGCTCTGCTCTGAACAGTTACCCCCCATTCAGCTCTTCTTCCAGCTGCACTGACACAAATTACCTTTCAGGCTGGACTTCAAGGATATCCCAGCTTTCCTGATATATAGTTACTTTTGGGCAATTCCAGCAAAGCTAAACATTGAGTCAAAACAAAAATTCTAAGGGAGAAGATGGGGGGAAAAATGTCCTGACAAGCTGCCCTGATAATTTCACTCTTGCAGTCATCTGTGAAAAAGATACCGTCATGAAGGAACTTTCCTCACTTTAGACACAGACAGAAAATAAAAGGCAGCTTTCCCTGAAAGGAGAGAGCCCTGGATGTGATATAGGGCTGCCCTGAGCAGCACAGGACCATGGGGCTCCTCTGCTTCAAACTGTCAAGGGAAGGCCCTGGAGTGAGGGATGCATGTGAGAAACCTTCCTTGCCTCTTAAAAAGCAGAAATATTTATTTATGCCTTTAAGGTAGTTTACTTTTTTCTGATGTTTTAGTCCTACTTGATATAGCATTTATAGCACCACAACAAAAAGTGGTTATGCATACTGCGAGAAAGAGGGAGGAATATTTTGCCTAATACCAGCCCAGCTTTTCATCTCATACATCTATTGCCCACTTCTTCCCACACTGGTGAATCTCATTCACCCCATTTTTGAAGGAGACAAACAGGGATTGTAAATCATCAGAAGGCCTCAGCTGGACACCACAAGGTTCCTGCCAGCCCATTTCTCCAGCTGGTCAAGGTCTCTATGGGCAGCAGCCCTGTCCTCCAGTGCAGCGACTGCTCCTCACAGTTTCGTATCATCTACAATTCCGCCTTTGATGGTGACGGTAAAGTAGCACTCAGAGATAACTTTTCAGATGCTGTTTAGATATACAGAAGGCACCATCCTTTTCTTGCCACCCTGAGGGCCCTAGAAAGAGACTTCTTTTGCAGATGAGCCCGGAAGTAGCTTTAAACATTCCTACCTCGCATGTGTGCTTATGTCCTGTCCTGAGAAGCCTCCAGCTGCTCTTACACCGGGATACTGAGATGTTCAGCCTCCCACTGAGGGCCTTTATTGACTTGTGAGAAACAGGAAGCAATTTCAAAGCCTTTTTTCATGCATCTATTGATTTTCACACCATTCCTTTAAAGGATTTTTGGACCTTCAGATAGTGACTAACGATGTTATCACTAAAGAATCCATTAATCCTGAAAAATGTCTGCCATCCATGGAGTTCAGCAAAGAAACTGAAAAGCAGAAATTGTAGGAAAAACAAGTATAATGTTCTTAATGAAATTCCAAGAAGATAGTTATTTATGAGCAATGCATCTTAGGGACTGATACTAGATTTTGCTTTCTTAATGGTGCTGAGAGGTTAGCTCAATGAATAGCAAGAGAAAGGAATGGTATACAAATGTATGAGAGACAAACAGATGTTTAAGACCTTGTTTCTGTAACTATTTCTGCAGAAGTCTGGACCTGATATATTAAGACATTGACAAACTTAGGGGAGTCCATTGGAGGCCACCAGGATGGTCAGGTGGAGGTGGAGGGAGCTGGGCTTTTTCAGCCTGGATGAAGGACAGCTTCAGGAGGGTCTCACAGCAGCCCAACCCTGCCTACCTGGAGGGTTATCAAGGAGCTGAGCTGGGCTCTTCGCAACAGTGCACAGCGGGAGAATGAGAGGCAGGAGTCATAAATTGAAAGAATAGATTCCAGCTGGGTATAAGGAAAGAAAGTTCACTGAGGACAGTCAGGCACTGGACCAGGCTGGCTGGAGAGCTTGTGCAGTCTCCACGCTTGGAGGGTTCAAAACACAACTGGATAAAGCCCTGAGCAGCCTGGTCTTATCTCACAGATGACCCTGCTTGGAGCAGGAGGTTGGACTGGGGATACCTGAGGTCCATCCCAAAGTGGTTGATTCTGTGATTCTAATTCTCTTTATGTAGCAGTTTGCTAGGACTTCTAAAGGAGATCATCACTATAAAGATGAATACATTTTGTATTCACTGCTTTAACTATGTCTGTCTTTACAATGAAACAAGCTAACTTGCCAGTCCATATTCATGTATGTAGATGATAAAAACCTATAGACAACCATAAAACCACCAGCAAAAAAAAGCAAGGTGTGCTACTTTCTGTACAAGACTAACTCCTCTTACAGACTGTCCCCAAGCAGAAAGATAGGGTTTTACATTAAGAGGTGCAGCACCCTGGAAAAGGAGTAATGACTACAAACAACAATTCCTAACAATTCCTGCAAGTGGAATGAAAATCCAACACAAGTCTGTCCGCTCCCATTCATACTAATCTATTCCAAAGATCACATTACTCCTTCACTGTGAGCGCCTCCATTCACACAGGCGCTCGTCCAGAATTATGTTGAGAACATATTGCAGAAGTGCTGCATTTCAGAGCTAAAAAACATGTGCTAAACCAGACAGACATTTCCAAGAAGAGAACACATGCATGAAGTTTAAGCTGCTCCGTACACAGCGGAAAAATCTATGTTCTCTGCAGGACTACATTCCTAATCCTTTTGCAACCATGTCAACAGGGTGAAAAGCTTTAGACCATGAGAAAAGATAGTGCTTCCTCTGCCTACAGCAAGAGCATATTGCTGTCTGTAACTAATGCAGGTTTTTAAGAAAAAAAAACTTATTTATTTTAGCACAAATATTGTTATGAAAGTTATTAAAATAGCACAGTAATGAGCTTGAGCTGGCTATGTATATTACATTTTCATGTTCGTTATGAAAACTAATGTCAGCTTAAATATATGCATACGCTTAAAATGTAGAGAGCTTTTTGCAAATGAAAAGTATATAGAAAGGAAGTGTAAAGATAAAATATTCTCTTATAAATCCACGGAAGAAAGCCTTATTGACTCAGGTTGCTGAGACAAAGAACCATAGAAGCCAGAAGAATCTTGACAGTAATAAGTTTGACCTGCTTTTGCCTCAGAATTGGAAGGCCACCTTCTAAAATTTTATACCAGTATGGAGATGCAATATTTCCAAAGGTAGAGCGGCTCGTAGAAATAAAGAAGTATGGAGATGCAATGTATTTCCAAAGGCAGAATGGCTTGTACAAATAAAGGAATAGCTGTCCATAGAGTAATGTAAGATTAGGTACATTAATGCTGGAGGACTTTGTTTTATCAAATTGATTTATATTGATTTTGGAAGTGCTCAAAAAACATAAGTGTACTTGGGATCCTCTAGTTGCTGTCTCTCTTTCTTCTAGTTTGTGGCCAAGCAGAAAAAAAAAATCTTTTCTGAAAGCAAAAGTGAATTATTTTATACAGAATATTATGTTCAAACTACCAGAGCAAAACCTAAAACCTAAATGGAAAAAGAAAAGCAGAAATTCCATTTCTGGGATGGAATGTTCTTCTCATGACTGAACAATTTAATAAGTATAACTTGTAACTTCTGTGCATGGGTCTGTCATCTTTTTAAATGCCATTAAACCTCAGTGTCAAAATACCTATTAAGAAAGTGGCTGTTGTTAAGAAAGAGATAATAAAAATCTGGTAGATTAATGAACTGTCTGGGAAGCCTCACTCCAGAAATAATGAAGCTCATAAACTGAGCTTTGCCATTTACAACCACATCCTAAATCAACCAAGCACTTTAATACACGCAGCTTCAGCAAAGAGTGATTTACCAGCCATGGAAAGCATCAGTCAGAACTTCATAAAATTTTGTATACATTCAATCTGTGACATTAGGTTATATATAAATAGAGCAACAAAGTTTCAAAGGACGTTTCTTCTCCTCTTCCTTCAGAAACATAGAGTATCTAGGAAACAGGACACTGGACTTTGGCTTCCTATAAGTCCATAGAAATCCCTAATGAGGCCCACATAGCCCATTTGTACAAAGGATCATGTTCAGATAACAAGTGGGGGTGGGATTTCTGCATGGTAGGAACATACACTAGACAGCAGAGCTGCAGTTATAGGTTGTAAATAACCTCATGGATCTATAATCGCTCCAGAGCCTGCCAAAAGCAATTGCTTCTGGACTGCTAGTGCTTCCAAACCCACCTACTCAATGCCTAAAACCGACAGTTGAGCATCTGGACAAACATTATGGCAATATGAAAATAGTATCATCTGTGTCAATAAGCATCCACTAATATCTCTGGCCATTGATTTCTGCTGTCATTTTAGAACAATTTTATTTCAGTTATTGGATTTTGGAAAAGGATTAAGGAGATAAGAAGCTGCTGTTTGAAATCATTACTTGACTTGAAAAACAGAAAGTGAAAAATTCTGTAGCTACTTACAATATTCACAGTTCTATTAAAACAATTGACTTTGTTACATACAAATAAAATAAATACACTCATCTTTTTACTGTAGATGTGAATATATGTATATGCAATACTGATTTTCATTTGCTGTATAATCACTGACCCCTTGTTCAAATGAGAGACCATTTTGAATGTAATGAATTCTAAAAATTATCAGATTTAGGCAAATAGAAACATTCTCGGAATATAACTCACAGCAAAATCAAAACATTAAGGTAGCTGAGGTGATGCACTGTAAAAACCTGTTCAAACAACGAACTCTCAAATAACCAAAGGAATGTTAAAACAGAGGACAACAAGACTAATTTTTTTTTTTTTTTGCCTCTTCATTCTGCTAAATTCCATGAGATAAACCAAAAACCCCTTTTTAAACCTACATTTAATGAGAATTAATGAAATAACAGAAGTGTATTCACAATCTCAAGATAAAATTGTTTCTTTGCATCGGTTAGCACAATTTTCTTATACTTATATTGTCCTAAATAGTCTAGGTTTTTTCCGTACAAATAATCTTTCAGAAATATCATCTCATTTATTTCCAAGTGAAATAGTATTCAAGACTGGATGCTGATCCAGCTGAAGCATTAATTTGTAAAACTTATTATTTTAGGGTTTTGTGCTGTAAGAGATGCCCTTTATTTCCATACAGATAACTCCTCTAGAAACTATTAAATTATGAACTGCTGAAATAGCTGAATTTGTGAGGACCTCAAGAACCCACTCGGGCCAGTGGAATATTTGCACTCTCTTCAGTTGCCTCCAGATCAAACCCTTAACCCAACACCTAAGCTTCTGAGATCATTCTTACCTCCTCTGGTGACCCAATCCTAATGAAATTCTCAGCCCCTGAAGACAATATCATCCATAGGTCAGGTCATTTCTCACTCAGGAACTAATACCACAGGTTACTCTGTGTTTACTAGATGCATCACTTGTCTCAACTACACAGTATTGCATGGGCTGACCTCAGTCATAGAGTACACAAGAGAAAATTCATGCCAGTGGTGATTTGACCCAATTTCTATACGTCTCAGTTCACTGATTTGCTAAATAGGCAATAGTAGCATCTATCCCATAAGTAAACTGAAATGTTTAATGATGCATTTAAACAGGTTTTAAATACCAAGCTGGATGAATAGGCAAAATTACAAAAGAGATAATTAAAAAAAAGAAAAACCAAAAACCTGCCAAAATTCTCTTTGCATCATTTAAACTGTTGTAATTCTGTAATGTTGAGATAGGTTTCCCCAAGCTTCCTGAAAATAGGCAGCTCAGTAAAAGAGAGAGTAAAAGCAAGCCTTTTATGAGAAGAGCTCACCTGTTTCTAATGCCAGGAATAAACCCAAATTGAGAGGCATTATGAGTCCTCACCCAGGCTTTGTTCCTATGAGCATTGTAAGCTCACAGATCTACCTGTCTTTTAATTGAATTCATCAGTACAAAGGGATAACATTACTCTTTAAATATCCACCTCTAAGTTTACCTTTGAAACTTATTTCCAATTTATATCATTATATTTAAAAATCAATCCTGATTTCCCCAGTGCCATACAAAAGAATAGAGTAAATTCCTGCAACATTTCCAAACAGAGTAAATTGGTCCTTTACGGTAGAGCTAATAACACTATTCTCACCTTATCTCTCTGTGGTTTCTTTGTTCCTGGACTGTCTCAAGAATCCCACCATTTCTCAACAAGATTGTATTTCTAACATCTGTACAAACTGAACCAAATATTTTTCCACAGAACAGGAGCAAAATGCTTGCAGTAAGATAAGATCAGCTTTCCACAAAAAGCTTCCACTCAAACATGAACTAGCTGGGGATGATTTATAAACCACTGTGAAAGTTATAAAAAAATTATTCTATTTAGACAACTAGTTTCATTTTTTCTGTGTTCAAGTTTAATTCTGACCTTATGAATATGGCCATTTTTGCTATTCTCTCACTTGATGAACAGAGATAATCTGGCACACTTTTCACATCACATTGCAGCATTATCTGTCTCAAAGGCCGTGCCCAGCCTGCGGCTGCTCAGTTGGGTGCTGGCAGATGAATCCTCAGTCCCCAGCCCATGATGTTCTCGAGGCAGTCACTGATTTGGGTGACTGATGGGTAATGGAAGTGGTCTCTAGGCTACTGCACCTCCACACTGCAGTGTGGCCATCACTGTTGGCATATGTAAACTCATTGCTGGCCCCTCTGCGATGCACATAAACATGTAAACAAGAAAGACTTAGCAGCCAGCCCATGGTAGATCCCAGAGTTCAACTGTGAAACCACCAGCAAGCCCACAGTAGCCTGACATTATTCCAGAGACCAGAGCTATTTAAATATGAACAAGTGATCATTTTGCTCCTGTCCAAAACTGTGACCCATCAGTGGGATGACTGCGCCTGCTGATAGTCTGGCAGATGCAGCCGATCTGCTTCCCTGGCGTAGGACGGCTGACCACGTGTGAGCTGCTGGCAGGACGCAGCTTGGCTGCACATCAAGCAGGTGCAAGATGTGAAGGGGATGGAAAAACAAGTGGTGCTGCCTACAAAAATAACTGGGCCTTTAGTACGTCTAGTGCAGGCTCAGGGGTGAGCTGCACATGGCAGAGCAATGATTTAAGGTAGCGGTAGCGGGTTTCTGAGTGCATGCTCTATGGATGCACTCTGGGCAACAGGTCATGGTAGCTCTGGGAACAAAGGAACCAGAAAAAAACAGAGAAATGGTCTATTCTACATCCTCAGTTTGCAAGGACAGATGTTTTAAAGCAGACATAACATTAGGGCTCTGTGATCATTTCCTTCAGATTACAGTGAAACATAAAGATAAGGTTTAGTTTCATGGGAACTGCATCTGGCTGGACCGGTACCAGCTGCCTGATGTGCTTACTTAAGAGTAATGTGGTCTAGATTCATTTCTCAAGACTCATTTCCCATTACTGTTTTACATGCATACCAGCATGTGCTGTGCAGAATCACCAAGAAAGGAGACGGAGAGTGCCAAAAAAAAGTGCAAGAAGTGTAACAAAAGCAGTTCTTTGCCAGTGTTGTCCCCAAATGCAAAGCCAACGCTGGTTAAACGACATGTGACAAATGTGCAAAACACACAAGGTCACTTGTAAGAGAATTATTTCTGTGCCCTCTTCCTGGAGGAGATATGAATTTCTCAGTGCCTATGTAGGCTAAGAAATACTTTTGCTGCTTCAGTTTCACATGTCAAGCAAATTTGGGTTAGGGAGGTGATGGGAGCAGGAGGAGGGCAAGTCGAAATGGCCACCTAGTTCGTTGCTCTGGAAATCAGGGCTAGGTGTCCTCACTGAGGTGCACACAGACAGGTGTTCTTCTATCACAGGGTCAGACAGGACGAATAAGTTGTCCAGGCTAGTATTTAGCCCACACATCCTCAGGAATGTTGATTTATACACGGGTATGTGACTTCTAACTTTGAGAGCCAGAGATGGTTTGACTACAGATATATCCTTGGCTGGGGGAGTTGGGGAAGGCAGGGGAAACAGGTCAAGTGATAATATCAAGAGAAATTCTCTCTTGGATCATCTCCTATTCTTCTCTGTTCAGAATCACAGCATGCTTAACTGGATCTTTCCAGCCCAGAGCAACAAACCTAATTTATAATGTTCTTAATTGCTTTTCCTTTTCTTCTCTCCTATCTAGCAGATGGACCTGTACCATATTAGCAATGCTTTGTGTTGTGCTTGCAAGAATGATAATAGAACCAACAAAATGATTTTATTTCCTGATGTGTGCACACTGCAAAGAAAGTTCAGTAAGCAGCATTTGGTCTTTATTTATTTTCATTCTCAGCTCTTGCCTGATATCAGAAATGATTTCTGCTGTATTTTGTTTGCTTTTACTATATGGTGTCCTGATTTCTCTCTTTTAATTGTCACAAAAAATGGCTTTGGAAACAAGCCAAGCTCGCTGAAGCTTTGCTGTGGATGTAGAAAGGCAAAGGATACTGTGGGACAACACACAACAAAGCATGCTTGTAGTCTGCCAACAGACGGATAAAAGAAGATGACTTCTATCACATGTATCGACCAACAGATGCATACATCTGGGGCTGGATATAATGAAGATTTTAGTTACTATTGCATGCCTTTAGAGATAAGCTAAAGATTCAACTCAAAGACACCCTCAAATGTAGCCTCACATTCAGTAATAAACTTCACAATTCTAACATCTGCAGAATCAGCACAAATCTTTTCTGAAGAAGGCTGTGAAAGAGCATGAAATTAGTTCAGTTAGTGTTTGTGCTAAATAGCATTAATTTAAATATACTTTTCGTGTGAAAAAAAAACAGGCTGGGGACATTTCAGCCTTTGAGCAATACAACTCATTATGGCTGCTCTTACAGAGCTGTGATTGAGCAGCTAGGAGAATCCAGGGCTGAGGCTTTCAGTGCTCTCCTTAGGAAGACCAGGGTGTTACCTCCTTCCAGGGAGTGAAACAGCGGTGAGCCATCCGTGGAGACCTCAGCAGATCAGGAAATTAGCCCCACAGGGAGCTTCTGCTTCTCCAAGACAGCTTGAAATCACTGGCCTGCCTTGAGGGCCATCAGCATTTTACAAGCTCTGGGTTAGTGAATTCTGAATCCAGACCTTTCCTTAATACATCCAGTTAATTATGTAAATGCCAAGGCTCCATTCTCAATTAGGCAAACTGCAAGTGCCTGTATGGGTCAGAAAAGCCAGAGTTCTATTTGTACCACTGGAGATTGAAGCAGCAGATTCAAAGTTCACATCCACATCTGCTATTAAGTAATGTCAGGGTATTTCATATGGAAATGGAGTGGATTTTGGTTTTAACCATGCAGTGTTTTCCACTCTGCTCCAGAACAGTAAACAAGGACTTAAATGCACCTCTCTCTGATAATTAACTGTTTTGCAGAATTATTAGTTCAATTTTATTGTACTGAAAGGGAGGTGATGTCCATTCAGTAGGACATATAAGCAATATTTTCCAAGACTAAACCTAACAGCGTCCAAATATTTTCCTATTCTAGTGCCTAGGAACCTATTATTATTATTATTATTATTATTATTATTATTATTATTATTATTATTATTATTATTATTAT